>JARHVA010001958.1:2265000-2477500 GCA_037957365.1 Torreya grandis | reverse complement strand
ATATCCCCCAAACATGGAAATAATTTATGAAACCAAGAACATGACAAGAACCTTTTGTCCTAGTTTGACTGTCAACATGCTTGAAAAGTCTCTTTCCCAGGTATAGGTGTATATTTTCTTGGGAATGTAGCTTGAAATGAGTTTATTTATTGTTCATTGAATTAAATTAATACAAAACATATATTATTATATTTATAAAACCATCTCTTTCATACCATACCACTATCTTCTTCTTCTTGAACATAGATTTCTCTCACTGTATCCTTGACTATGTTTGATCTTCTTTATGTGATTATTTAACCTTATTAATGTGATATCTATAAATAAGGTCAAAATAAATCACTAAATTTCATATGAAAATGATAATATGAAACATCACAACATGGCTTGATGACTCTCTTAACTATAAAACAGACTTTTTAGACTTTGTAACACCTCTCTTGACTAAACAAAAAATAAGACACAAAGGAAACAACAAGGAAACACACTAATCTAAGAGATAAACATAACTAACCTAAGGAAATAATAAAATAAGATAAGATAATAACAAGGTAAAAAACTACTAATTATGCTAATCACTTATTAAAACATGATAAATAATCTAAAAAAACTAACCTAAAATCAAAATCTTTCCTCCATGATCAAATGAAATGCTAGATTATCCACCATAGAACTTTGAAGCATGATTGTCATCTCTTGATAGACTCTTCTTGTATAAGGGATAATTTTCACATTCATATTCTCTTGGGGAAGCAATTGGTTCTTCTATTTCTAAATTTAGGTACATGAATTGTAGATGTGAGTCCAATACCTAATCAAACTCTTATATTCATGTAATATACAAGAAAAATATCAATTTTTCTTCAATCATGAGCTACTAATTATGATCATGTTTGGTAGCTTGAAGTGTTTCCTATGTCATGGATACAATATTGGCCTCTAAGAGATATTAATTTTATTATATGACTTCATGAGGCCATTTGAGTTCATTTTCAACATTCAAGAGTTGATAGACATCTGAAGATGAGGTGAGAAGTTGATAACCTTGCTTGAAAGACTCAAATAAGTCATCTGCTGAGAAACAATTTCCTAGAATTGATTATTGTAAGATTTTATTTCTTCTTGCTTGATTCAACTACGTCTCTTAACCTATAATGATTCACATTCAAGTAGAGAATAACCTAAATTGATGACATCAAATAAGCCTAGTGATTAGTTTTCACCAAGCTGAAGGGTAGTTGGAGTTCCTTTAAGTAAAATGGTGGAAGGTACATGAGAAAGCATATTAGTTTCTTGATCATAATCATGAGGATACAAGGATATTTTATATTTTTCTCTTAAACTTATGTTATATTAAACATTCAATTGATGACTTGGCATGCTCTCAAAATCAACTTACTCTTTATCTTCACTAGCTAGTTGGTACTTGAATTATATCACTTTTGTAAGCTCTTGTGTAATTTAATAATGAATGGAATATATTATGTGATAAAATAACTCTTGAAAAACATATTTAACTTGTCCAATTATAACATATTTCTCTTATATCTCATATTCTACTTTTATCTAATCCTCTATCTTAGCAACAATCTCTTTGAATTCATCTTCTTTTGTACTCTGAGAGATTAGATCATTCTCTTCCTTGACAAGGAGTGTGTCAATGGTGATGTTATCTTCATGTTCATGAAAGACATTTCCATCTTCATACACCTCAAATAAAACTTATTCATTTACTTAAAAAAGGAGAGCCTCCTCAAAAAGTGGCATGGTAGATCCCTGAAAATACTCAAGAAGATGAGAAAGGTCCACAGATGTTACCATGCATTCTTAATTCTTCTCATGAGGCTGCTCAACCTTGATCACCTTCACCTTCTATCTTTGTTGCACATTCTCTTGAATATATTTCCATGAAATAAAGGCCTTGGGATTTTGAGGAGAATGGAGTGGAGACTGCATAATCTTATTCTTGTCTTCTAGAATAACACTTAGACTCATGCTTAATTTCTCTTCTTTCTCACTTGACAATTGCATTTATTTCCAAGTCATAAACTTGGGTTTAACATATTATTATTTTTAACTTATTAAAACAATGGGTGTGAATGAAGGAACTTGTTTCTAATATTATGTTACCTTTTCAACTACTATTGATTACTGAAGATGTTGGTTTTCAAGCTCAACTTGTTTAGCTAGATGAGACTCAAAGTCATAAACCAACTAATTAGAGATATATCCTTTATGATTAGAAGATTAAGGTTACTATATGATATTATATCAAACATGAAAGTTAGCCTCCTTAAAACACATTTCTTCAACCTTCTGATGTCTCTCTTGGATATACTTCTAAGTAGGAAAGACATGCAAGATTTGAATGGAATCTTGAGGGATGTGATATACATTTGTTTGATATTCATGAATGGAAAATAGAATCTCAATTGGGAATTTTTTTTTCTCATGAAAAAATAACCTCTTTTAAATGTTTACAATTAGACCACCTATATCAAGGATATCACCACTAACTTTTAAATGGCCTTATCTTATGAAAGATGCACATACCTATTTATCTTGATACAATAAAGCTCTCATTCTCTCAGTCTCAATCTTGGAGATATCATATCTATAATTATTTTGAGTGTATATGCTTACCATTTATTTCTCATATCCAAGTAGGGTTTTTTTTAAGATTGAAATAGATTGCCTTGGGACTTGATTGAGTTGATCAAGAATGTCATGAGATTGCCATGACTGATTAGATTGATAGGCAGGATATCAATGAAATGAATGAGATTCAAAAGGATCATAGGAATGATATGGATTATGGTAGGGATGATAATGGTCATAATAATATGTATATGGATCATATTATAACTAATGATAAGGAGATGAATGACCAAAGTATGCTTTATAGGCTACTATATACTAGAAAAAACATGAAAATAAATTGAATTATGAACAAAAGTTGCCTTTTACCTTAGAGATGAGGGCCATATGAGTGCTTGAAACTAATTTTGAAGATAAAGATGCTAAAAATGTATACTCCAATGGCTATATATGTGTCCTATTGAGCATGCTAGAACTGTTAGTAACCTAGGTTACACCCTGCTGAAGGTAGATTTCTTAGATCTCTTTCACACCTAGACTAGAATTGAAATGGTTTAAGGTTGTGGGACACCTATACTTAGACTTAACCTCTATATTTGTGAGGCTATCTCCTCTAAATAGACCAATTTTGGATCAAATTACTAAAAACTACTAATTTTTGGGGTAAAAAGGGTAAGAGAGATTATTAAAAGGGAAATCTATTCTACTGATGGTGATACACTTATATTACTGGTTCATCCACTCTATTTGAAATCTAACACTGATAAACAATACAAACCATTGAATATATAACTCTAAAGGACTCATATGCAATAATATTTCACATAAAAGTTATATCAAGTGATCAAAGCATGAGGTAAATGATGGATGGCTTGATTCAAGTAACTAACCAATCAATATATCCACTGTTAGTTCAATAAATCAACATCAAACACTATATATGACCTGCATAAGATGACATACTAGTAACTAGGTGAGATTAGGACCTGCCAAGGGATAAAATACTACCACATGTGAAAATGAAACCAATATAACACACTAAACCTATATATACGAATCTAAAAATAGGCATTTTATTATCTCAAGAGGTTTACAAAGCTCAATATTAGTAGAGTTTCATCATGTCCAATAGAGGGATCTTGAAAATAGGCCTAAAAGCCTCAATATATAGAATGATAATATAATTATCCAAGAGAGTGGTGAATAAGAGAGAAGTGGAAGTCAAATAAACATCATCTCAAGTCAAATTTAAGTTACAATTTGATAACCAAGTCTTCAAGAAGTCTCCTTGTCTAATGTTCTTGCATTGGCTCTTTTTTGGCATTGAAAACAAGGTGGCGGGCCCTTTGACTTGTTCAAAATCTTCTTTCATGCATGATAATTTTATTAGGTTATTTAAATCCTCTTAAAAAATATAAAGATAAGTTTATGACTTCTCTTACATGAAGACCATGAAACATGCATTGATTACTAGTTAACTCAAAGTGATTGGCACTTAAAACTAGTCAACTCTTCCTTTAACCCTATTTTACATGAAATAGTACTTGAATACTAGTTGTGCAATTAATTTAAACTTAAATACCAAATATGTGGCATGATAAATTTTCATAAGCTCATTTTATATCCCTTCAACACTAGTTTCATCTTCACTTAATTGATCAAATAGGCCTAATAGCCTAACTTCTTACATTTTATGACCATTATAACTCTCATGAAAACATTAGAACCTAAAAATATAATTATATTTAGGAATGTAACAATCCTCCATATTATGAAATAGGTCTTTTTGATGAATAAACACCTACAACTTAGTCAAAATAGTTGACTAGGTCAAACTACCTTGAAATTATATAGATTAGTTATTTTAAATGAGCTCACATGTGCATTTACAAGCATAGTTTTGATCATATAATTATTTTATTAGGAATAAAAAGTGAAAAAATTCACTCTCCATGGATTGGAATCCATTAAACTGCCTTTTACCTCTCCTTTTAGCACATTTTTCCCAAAAAACTCTATTTTATGCCATGTTTGTATATTTCTATACATCACAGTACCATGTATAGGACATTCTCTAAGTTTAATTTATTTTTAAAGAGGTTTTAGGATGATTCATGTGGTTTTTATTGTAATAAATTTCACTTTTCTCAAAACTAGTCCTTAGGAGGGTTTTGGAGGTGAACTTTATTAATGATTGTTCATAAAGTACAAAACTTAAAACCAATACTTCTTGGCATAAATATTTAGTGTATATACCCCCTCAATTTTTTTTAGAATATTTGGTTCCCATGTAAATGGTGTGCAATGATATGTACATAATGAAGTTTGCCTATACAGTTTTGAATACATTTTGTACATGATTATGCTATTATTGATTTTTCATAAACCTTATCCCATAAACCAACCTAAATCCTTCATTAATTATAAGTGAATATGGGTCTCAAAACATGCTAAGAGCATTTGGCCAAACTCTCCTTGTGGGGAAAGATATGATCACTTCAATAGGTGGTTTAAATGGTTTTCTTAGATTGAAAAATTCAAATTTATATTTGTGAGTGAAATTGAACTTTTCATTTTCTTTATATACTTTAAATTATCCTCATTTGACTTGAAACATCTCATCATACCATCTTATTATGTCATTTTGCATTGTAGTGTTTGAAAATATCTTCAGGTGGCATAGGCCTTCTAGGCCTAAAATTAATTTGTAGGTTTTTTTTGGCCAAATATGAGTTTTATATTTATTTAGATACATTTAGGATGATATGTGGATTTAAAAAAAAAATTAATTCATTTTCCATCCCCTATGGGATCTTTTTTCTTTATATTTTTCATTTTATCTTAATGTATCTTAAGACTGCTTGTAGGGTTTCATTACTTTTGAGCCTGTGTAACACTTATAGATGGGTTTGATGATATTTATTATATCATGTGATATTACCTCAAATAAAAATTTGACTATATACCTCTTTCTATTATCAATCTCAAATAACCTCCAAATGTAAGGCACTCTCAATTTGTATGCACAAACTAGCTACAGACTTGTTTCTTCAATAATCCCTCAAGGATTTTTACTTGAAAACTTGATTTTGATCAATATAAATAGATATTTTAAGACTTATAACCTTCCATTTATCCATAAAACATCTCATGAGGTTTAAAACACCTTTTATACCTATGCATCATCAAGAAGTTCTCCTAGCTCCAATGGTGCATGCCATGAGACAAGAAGGGGATTGTGTTAAAATAATGAGCATCTACAATAATAATTTTATATTTAAAATGGAATGATAAGATTTAAAATTTTATAATTATGATTTTTTCCAAATTTTTAGGTTTTATTTCACCTATAGATGCCTAAACACCTCAAAATTCTATTAAAAATGCCTTCCAACATTGATTATGTATGCATTATGGGTAAATATGACTGTGTTTTCATGATTTAGATTTGTCCTTGGGTTTAAAACATGCTTGATAGGATTTAATATGATATTAAATCCTTATTTAATCACCCTAATAATTAATTGTTGTTGGCCTTATACCCCTATGTAACGTATGTGACTTTATACCTTTTCAAGGACTTTTTCATTATGATTGTGTGCCATCACTACTGTAGGTGAAGATTGAGGGGAATGGAGGTGTTTTATGACTATTACACCATGATTTGGTTATTTAAATAAAATTTAATTAGTTTTAAACTCTTTAACAACCTCATCTCTATCAATTTGACCCTTCTTGATAATGTTCTCAGGCTTTACACATAGTCCAATTTTCGTACAACCTGTGTACTATGAAGAGTTGATATCATATTTAGGTCTTGACAAAATTTTGAATATTTAAATTTAATTTTTGAATATATATATCTCAAAAGCCTCATTATGAGTATATGGTATTCTATTTTCACTTTAGGGCATATGACTAACTGTGTTAATGAAATTTCCATTTGGTATGGTTGTAGTTATGCTTTTACAGTTGAACTTGACTATGTAATTATTTAGTAACTCCTCTCTTTATAATTTGGAATCAGTATATAATTATTTACTTTATGACACTTCATGAACATTAATATCTCTTATTATACCATGAAACTCCATCATGATCTATTTTTCCCTCATCCTCCTTGCGCTTAAAAATATGGTTGTATTCGCATGGCTATAGGTAGTCACTTCATAAGATTTTGATTGAGTATTTATGTAATTTTAAGGTCATATTTTGATATATGATATTAAATAATCCAACATATCTCCCCAAAAATGATATGAAACTTATGAAACCAAGAACATGACAAGAACCATTTGTCATAGTTTGATTGTCAACATGCTTGAAAAGTCTCTTGCCCAGTTGCAGGTGTACATTTTCTTGAGAATGTAGCTTGAATTGAGTTTAGTTATTATTCATGGAATTAAATTAATAAAAAACCTATATGAATCTCTTTATAAATACATATCCTTAATACCATACCACCATCTTCTTCTTGAAAATAGACTTCTCTCACTATATTCTTAACAGTGTTTGATCTTTGTACGGACTATATATGAGTTTTGACCTTGAAACATGCTAATAGACCTCACAAGGTCACTAAAAATATTATCATTATTTATTTAAACTATTTAATAGGTTTAGATATATCTTAAACACACAATCTTAACTCATTTTTTTATCCTTTGATCTTCCTAAAATCATGGTTGTAGATGAAGATTCTCAGGTTGCCTGTATGGAATGAAGTGGAAATGACAGTGAGAAAGGTCACAAAACAATCTTAGTGAAATTATCCTCCCTTACAAGCTTCTTGATGTGATTATTGAACCTTATTCATGTGATATATATGCATTTTAGTCCTTCAAGATAATATTCTCTTGAAACACACCTTGACTATACTTTTTTGTTGACTGTAGATGGAGATTTACTTAGTCTTAACAAGGTTATATGGTTTGCATACCATCCTTTAATGACCATTATGATAAAAAATATATAACTCCTTCTTGATATTTTCTCATGAGATGAAGGTTAGATGGAAGGTGGTGAATATGATGGATAATGGAATAGTGATGGGTGAAAATGGAGCCTTACAACAATGCAAAGGCAGTGAGGATAAAGGTAACAAGATGGAGGTGATTAAGAGAATTAAGAGTGTATGTTGACATCATATTGAGGGTTATAAATAGGAAAGGGCACATGTTTAAAAATTAATATCATTTTTGAGGCCTTTGGAAGAGGTATACACATTATAAATGAAACATAAGATTATGCTAAAACCTTAAAATATGCTAAGAAACCTTAAACATTGTTAAACTATGAATCCTTGAGAACTATTGAGATAAAAATAATGATATTATTGGTAATGAAATAAGAATAAAAATTTGATAACATGAGGATAGGACATATTAACATGATGGATATCCATGCAAGTAAGAAACTAAGAAATCTTGAAACTCCTTTCTTCTAGACTATATAACTCCAAGTATATGCCTGTAGGCTATAGAATTACATTATTTTTCCTTCATGAGCTCTACATGACACTCAAAAATGTGAAAAGGAATTGAATAATTCCATGGAAAGGTGGATCATGATCCTGAAAATTTTTACAAACTTGAATTTTTCTACCATGGTGTCCTGATGAAGAAAAAATACAAAAAATTGATTGCCTGCTTGGATGAAGGAGCCATAATGAATGCCTTGAATTAAAAAGGATGGTTCATGAAGTATGTATGAAAAATTTAATAACCAATTTCCATATATATAATATCTCCAATATTAATTTCTTTGGCCAAAATTTTAGACTTGGAATTTCTATCTCAGGGATGTACTACCTACAAACCTGAAGGGCTCTCCCTATGTGCAAATAAGCAAGGTGAATGGAAAGAATTAGTTTTGGGCCTATATGGAATAATTTTTACATAAAATTATTTTGAAGCACTTGATATTCCCTCTTATTCCTTCTCTTAATTTTTTTTTATGGAATGGGCCATACAAGTCCATACTTGTGCATGAAATTACATTGAAAAAGCCTTTGCTTGCATATTTATTTAAAATTAAATATTAAACAACCAATTTTAGGGAATAAATAGGATAAAAAAAGTAAAAAAACATTTTAAAACAAATTTTAATTCTTTTTACATGCTTTTGGGCCAAAAATTGGCATGTGTGTCTTTTGGGGCCTTTTCAACACTTAAACTTGCATAAAGAGTTAATTCCAAAGCATGAAAATTTAGAACTAAGAAAATTACATAAATATGAATGTATTTTAAGATATTTTGGATCTTTTAATGAAATTTTTACTCCAATTTTTAAATTCAAAGGCTTTAAAAATCTCCTTTTTAGGTAAAAATACATAGTTTTAGACTACCTTGTAGAGGCTCAACAATACTATGAAAAGATTTTGATTATATGGGTTGGTATTTGGCCTTGACAGGAAAAATTACCCATAGATATATCAATAAAAAATAATGGAGTAGTATTAGGTATTGTGATTATTTATCCATCAAATGAAAAATACTATACTTCCATCAGATTTTATTTTAGTTGTACTTGTAATGCAGTTGAGTATGAAGCTCTTATACATGGGAGTCAATGGGAAAGAAAGGAGTGAAGCAAGTAAAATCCATTGGATATAGTGAACTATTTGTCCTCTAAGTAAGAGGTGAGAGTGCTACCAAAAACACATTATTGAGGTCATATAATCATAGAGTGTGGGACCTTATTGAATATTTTTAGGCCTTCAACATCCAATTAGTCCCAAGGGAACAAAATCAACATGTTGATAGTTTGACATAAGTTGGAGCATAATTTGACATCCACAATGATGTTAAGAATTAAAAAACTTATCCACACATCATGGTATTTGTAAGGCCATCAATACTAGACAATGATATCAATTGGAAAGTGTTTAAAATTAAAAAATAAATATCATGTTTTCTCCAACAAGAAGCTGATTTTTCTTGTAAAAAATAGGCCAAGTTTAAACACTAGTATGGGAACTAAATTATACAATTGAGGTCTAAAAAAATTCATAAAGGGATAGTTACTCTTGAGAATATATTCAATTAAAGTGACCAAATGAGATGAGATAAAGTAAACATGTATACCAAAGAGGAAAATCATGAGAAGGTAGCCATATTCAAGGATAAACTATTAAACATTGGAAAGGTATGCACTTTAGCTAAGAGGGCTGCATTTAATGACTTATGTAGAGAATTTTTTGATGCCTTTTTTGGGGAGTGTAGTGATATTAAGGGGTTTGGTCCCTCAGTGGCTCAAAAAAATATATAATTTTTTTCCCAATTCTAAACCTATGAATAAAAGGCAAAGGTCCATCAATCATAAAGTGGAGATGCAAATGAGAAAATATCTCACCAAGTTGATAGAGTCAAGAATTAATTTTACTATCAAGCACTCTTCATGGGTTGTTAACTTAGTTCCTATGACAAATAAGAGTGGTGAGATCAATTTATGTATGTATTTTATGGACTTGAATAAGGTGTCATTGAAGGATCACTATCATTTACCTTATATGAAATAAATACTTCAAGAGGTGGCATTTTCTCAACATTTCTCTCTTTTGGATGGCTATTCAAGTTACAACTAAGTATTCGTGAAAAAATAAGATCAATATAAGACAACCTTCACTACTAAATAGGTCACATATTATGAAAATATAATGACATTTGGGTTGTATAATGTAGAGGATACATTTCAAAGAGCCATGGATGTGTATTTCTAAGGTTTTATTAATCAAATGGTGATAATTTATCTTGATGATATCATAGTGTTCTCTAAGGATGTTAGTGATCATCTAACTCATATTAAGTTGATTTTTGAAAGATGTAGACAATATGAAATCTTGTTAAACCCTAATAAATGTGTTTTTGTAGTCCATGAAGGTAGGTTATTAGGCCATATTGTCTCTAAGGATGAGTTTTCTATAGACCTTGAAAGGGTTAGTGCCAGATTATATTTGTCTTTACCCAAACATAAAAAAGGTTTGTAAAGTATTCTTGGGAAAATTAAATTTGTGAGGAGATTTATACTTGGATTTGATAATATTTTGAAACCTATTATAGCTATGTGAATAAACACCAAGATTTTTTTTGGACTAAAGAGGGGGAAAACATTTTTGAGGCCATTAAGCAAGCTATTGTAAAAACACCAACATTGATTAACCCTAATTTTTTCAAGGAATTATTCTTGTATGACTTTGATAATATTGACACCATTTAATATATGTTAATGAAACAAAATAATTAAGGTCTTGAAAAGCCTATTACCTTATTTAGTCAAGGGATAGAAGAGTATGAAGAGAGTTATACCTTCTTTGATAAACAAGCATTGTCAATCATAAGGAGCCTAAAGAAGTTTAAACATATGGTGTCTAATAACAATATTCATGTCATGATGATCTACCCAAGATAAGATAATTCCTTTTAAATAAGGATTTGAATGAAAAGAGGGATGGATGGATAACCAAGGTCATGGAATATGATGTGGAGATTGAGGCCACTAAATTGGTAAGAGGGAAAGGGATGTGTGAACACTTGGAATCATACCTTCAAGAGGAAAAAGAGGTTGTTTTGACACTACAAGATGGTCCAAGAACAACTTCAACTTCATCTTATCTAAGTTAGACACAAGAAATGGTAAGTTTTATTCAAATAGGTGAGTGTCCTATGGGTATATATCAAGAAAAAATGAGATACTTTAGATTGTAAGCAATACCTTATGTTATTGTATATGGATTTTATTTTACCCAAAATCCCCCTTCTTTCTATTGGAAATGGGGACCCAATTTTTTTACATTATGGTCTAGACTTTGAGCCACTTTTATATGTGTTTTTGTAAAATTTTGGGATAAGACTAACTATTGGCCTTTCATGCTTCAACAAAGTAGCATTGGTATTGTGTTTTCACTGACTAACTTTATACCTTTTGGGAGTATTTATCAAGTTTTATGTTTTTGGATTTATCTTTTTTTGATATTTTGTCTTCAAGACTTTTTTATGCATGAATTGATCTTTAGGTTTATTATTTCAGACATTTTTTCTATAATAATTTCCCCATGATAATTACCTCATAACAATTATATCAAAATTCTTTACACTGGACTTATTCATTTAAGCTTTTACCTCAAGCTTGTTCTATCAAGTTTTTTGTCTGACTTATCTTTATCAAAAAAAATTCCTGAAGCATTTGGTCATGTCGGGCTCTTTTTTTAGACTTTTGTACCATGGAATTATCTTTTTCAAGAAAATTATTGTGGAAATTTTATTAGAAACAATTCACCTAATGGAATTAGACCTTTCAAGACCATTGTCCCAAACATTTTGCTCGATGTAATAGACTTACCCTTCAACCTTTTTATATTGATAATTTTCCTTACCAAAATTACCCTTCAATACTTTTATCTTAGGCCCTTTCCCCACTAAAATTTACCCTATAAACTATACCATTCAAGTATTTTTTCTATGAAGTAGACCCTTCAGACCTTTTGCACTTACCCTTCAAGTTTTTTTCTCAAGGGTGCTTTGCCTCCCAAAATAGATCCTGAAAGATTTTTTATCATAGGCACTTTTCCTTATGAAGTATACCCTTCAAAACATTTTACCTATACATTTTCCCCACAACAATATTATCGATGCACTTTCACAAACAAACCTACCCATTGGGTTTTGTGCATCCTAGCCTTTATAATTTTTGAAGTTGCCCTTCAGCTTTTTTGTTGTAGTCATTTTTCCTAATAGAATGACCCTTCAAACTTTTTAAAATGACCCTTTAGACCTAATGCACTTTAACTTTGGTAATGTTATCCTAGGCATTTGCCCCTATGATCCTATCCTTAGGGACGTTTGTCTTGGACTAATTTTTTTAGGACGTTTGTCTTGGACTAATTTTTTTAGGCCTTTTACCCTTGACTAATTCCTTCAAAAGTTGTATCTTGGACATTTTATCTGACAAAAATAACTTGTAGGCTTTATGTCTCAAAATTTTGTTTGATAAAAATGTAATTCCTTTGTAATTTATGTTTCAAACATTTTGTTTGATGAAATTGGGTTCCCTGATACAATTTCCATGCAATATTTTCCCATGCCAATATCCCCACAACAATTCCTCAGCAAAAATTTCCATAATAATTTCCCTAAAACAATACCCTAATTCCAAGGGGCACCCTTAGAGATAATTTAAAAATTTTTTGAGCTTAATTTAAGATTTTATCCTAGGTCTTAATCATATTTTATTCATTCAACTAAGAACTTAGGTTAGAATATTCATGCAGGTTCCTTTATATATGTTTCTTAAAGTATTATGCTAAGTCCTCTTTTCATTTGTGATTTTAGAGTAGAAAGAACCATGTAATGATAAGTATTGAGCTCACAAGGAGTTAAGTCAACATTAAAGTTGTGTGGATGTCAGTGACAGTTGTGTGAATTCCAAATTTAGGCTAAACAACTAAAAGACATGGTTTAAATTTTGATGGTTGTATGTACGTCATTGATAGTTGTGTGGATGTCTTTGACGGTCATAGAAATGTTGAATTTAAGATAAATAAGAAAATGATAGGGGATGAAATTTTGATAGTCACATGGACATAATTAAAGGTTAAAATGATGTCTTTAATGGTCATGTGGATGTCAAATTTAAGATTAAAATCAAAGGTTAGTGGGCCTAGGTAGATTGATGGATAATATTGATCCATATAGTTGATTCGATGGTGCAAGATTGATAGAGACTTTTTGAAGGTCCCTAAACAAGTGAGGAGTTGCCAAGTTGAATAAAAACATTTAAGATAAGACTATAAAGAGCATAAAGGCCCTAAAAAGATGCTAAATGGAATGCTCAAGTTCAATCATGTAGAATATTGAACAATGTGAGTCAACAATGTACTTTTAAAAGATTCAAACTCAATCAAGTTTTGACATGTGTCTTGGGACAATAGTCATATTTTGAAAGATAATAAATGGAATGACATAAACAAAGCATGTAAAACTTTCTAACACTTGGGCTATATTTATCGACATCTATTGGGTCTCATAATTAAGCCAGATCAAGAATATGAACATGAATGCAAATATGAAAGTGAGAATCTGATAACTGAACAAGAGAAGGTTGTAGTTACAATGGGCATAATGCAATGTTTATTTCAATTATATTGGTCACATCTAATAATAATGTCATTGGTTCTAAAACATTGGGAAAGTGATACTTATCTTCGATGCATGTCTGAGATCCATTTAAGAATGGATAATCTAAAATATCAATAGGTTGTTCTCACAACCTACAAAAGGAAGTATTATCATGCAGTTTGAGCTATAATTGTAAAAAATTCCTTCATCTTCATCTTCATTCACATGCATACGTTTCATAACTTTTGAAAATGCTATTTTAAATTGATAACTGCAAGTAGACACTTATACAATTTTAGACTACAGTTAGAACTCATGTTCTAAATATTACATGTAATGACCTTGCATGAACTTGGAGGATGAGGCAACCCCTTCCCCATGTCTATATAAACAAATGTAATCCAAATTGGATTTTTGGTCAGAGAATTTTGAATACAATATCACCATCAATTTTGATCATCAATGAATGTGTTTGTGTATTTTCTTTCCAAATTATGTGTAATTAGTTATTTCTTTCTTTGGTTATATGTTTCAATAATCTCTAGTGTGAAATAGTTATGAATGGATTCTTGGTTGTCTTTGTTGATATACTAATCTGTAGATGTGTAATAGCTATTAAAATATTGGTGAATTATATTGATTAAGTCAAATAAGTTAGATTGATTCATAATTATGATTATGCATAAGTGTTTTCTTTGATGTAGTTTTTTATGTGTGTGAAAAAGTTGCCTCAGATACTTCATGAGCCTAAGCCATAATCTCTTGATTAAGAGTGTGCAAAAACTACCCTAAAAAGAGTAACCTTTATCTAAGGCCTATGAATTTCTTACATTAGTATCTCCTTAGACTTCTTATCCATGTTTGATTGTGTGTGTGAAATTGCTACTAGTAATAGGCATAGATTATGAGAGCACTTGTCCTTTTAGAAAAAAATCAAGGTAGTGATTTCTAAAAACCACATAAGATTTATTTTTTTCCTTACTCTTCCTTCCTTTTTTTGATTTTGTTTTGAGATTTACCCACTCTATATTAGTAACTAGACATCCATCCAACTCACCTATAAATTCACTACCTTTTAGGGACCACACCTATATCTAAAAACCTTGTCAACAACCTGCATTCCCTACCCACTATTCCATCAATATGTTGTAACTGAATACATACCTACAACTCATGCCCTAAAGTGGAGTTTACCTCTATTGAGATCCTAAAATGTTAGAGGTTACCTCATTAAACTATGGTGTACATAAAACCTACATCAATAGTTTCATTGGTGCTAAAAGGAGGGATAACACCCTTGATAGTAGTAGTTATCATTTGTATAGAGTTATACTAGAGTCACCCAAGAGAGTGACCAAGTCTAATTCCTAGGTTAGTTTTCTAGTCTCACCCTTGACAAATCATAGGAGACCTAGAACTATGCCAATAGTCTAAGTTCAAAATAATCCACCTCCTTTAATAAAGAATAATTTACCCATAAGGAACCCTTTACTTTTTATTTAGCCAATAACTCAACAACCACCCTGGTTAGTTGGATCTACTATTTCCATCCTAAGAGACATGCACAATTTACCTCAAAATATTGAGAAGTAACTACCTCATTTTCTCCTTCAAGAGCAAGGAATATGGAGTAACATATCAAATCCTTCAAATTTCGTCTGAGATTAATGAATGTTGTCAATGAAGATGTTGCATGCAAATTATTCCCTTTTACATTAATGGATGTTGCTTATGATTGGTATTTAAATCTAAAAGAAACTCCACCACTTCTTGGGATGAGTATCAAGCTACTTTTCTTGCATAATTTGGATAGGTTACCAGTCCCAACATAATATACCAACTCTTCACTAGTATGAAGAGAGCCTAATGAGCCTATTCATACTGTCAATGTGAGATTTCAAAATATGTAAAATTGTTTAACCCCATGGTATAATCTAGAGGAAACATTAACAATGGAGATGTATAAGAACATGTTGGATTCAATTACTATGTTATTCCTAAAGAGAGATACTTTATCTAGTAATTTGGCACAATCATTCAAATAAACCATTAACATTGATAGATAGTTTAATATTTAGGTACCCATTGTGTCCAACATCCATAACAACTTTTCCACATTAAATTTGATTCCACAGGTAAGGCAAAATGTCCTAGTCTTCAATTAGAACTAGATTTATATGCTACCTCTCATGACATAAATGATGTATCCAAACTATGGATTATTGAATAATCACATGCAAGGAAATATCTACCAATATAATTAACAATATGCTATGTCTCCTACTGTCATTCTACAAGGCACTGAATCACCAAGGGCAAAACTAAATTTTATTCAGAAGATGGTTCAAAAGTTGAGAAATGATTTCTTAAATATGAAAAGGACGATGGGCAACACTAAAGGCCCAAATGGTAATCTAAATGTTGAATTTTAGAGATATAAATGACCATTTAACAAGCCTACAAACAATATGGATCAGCCTAACATGCTCTCAGAGATCAATATAGTAGAAATGGTTCTTCCCAATTGGTGCATAATTCACAATACTTTTGAGTATGGTGAGCTTAACTGTATTAAATTTTATGCAACATTTAAAATATTTCAAATAGAGATGGTTTGAAAACACTAAATACATAATCTGCCTGAGCATCATCTAGATCCTAGCTCTTCTAACACTACCATGTTCTTTAAAACTCATGATTTTCCCTTCCTAAGTGAAGACAATAATGCAACGAAAGATAATATGGATGAGATTCATGCATTCCAATAGTTACAAAGAGGTGCATATAATCTAAGGAATAATCAACCACTTATAAAATTAACTCCTCCAAATAACACTACAATCTCACCTAATCCTAAAGCTGACAACAATACACCTCCTCTAAGAGGAATTGATTAGCATCAGACTAAGGAGGAACCTAGAAAGGGAGGATATAGCATTTTATAAGACATGAAAAAGATCAAATCATATATAAATCTTCATGAGTTAGCTCAAATTACTGAATAAAAGGAACTACTCTATAAGTCTATTACTAGGAAGACACCTATGGAAAAAGCTAAAACATCTATAGACAAAGTGAACATTATTGACACCAACATCATCTATAAGAGCAAGCCATAAGTTATACCCTTTTTATTCACTATCAAAGCATTCAGTAAAAATAATCATAATTATTCAATTGATTTTGGAGATTCTACAACTATCATGCCTACTTATAGATGTCAAAATCTTGGTTTGATGCCAATCCCTTCAAAAAGGACAATTTTACAATTGGACAAGACAGTAGTCCCTATAGTTGGTGAATTGAGGGATCTGCATATCCAAGTAGCCTCTAAACTACATGTTTAGATGACCATTTATATCTTTTTGGTGGACATGCCTGAAGGTTATGGTCTACTATTAAGTAGATATTGGTCTAAAACACCCAATACATATCTCTCTATAGACTTTTCTCATATATGGCTTCTATGGAGAGGAATTGTAAATCAAATTAGAATTGATAGGGAGTTGAGAATGAAGTATCCCATTATAGAATATAACATCAAGAATGAAGAAGTAAAGTATGAGTCTCCCAGCCTTGGTATTTATACTTTTACCACTTAGAATCAAGTATAAAAGCTAAAACCTAAAGACTCTAATTAGTTATAGATTATGCACTTTGATGATACTAGATCTAAGCAAAGATCAGGCATGGGAATTGAGTTAATTGATCTACAATGTAAAAAGTTCTTGGTAGCATACAAGTTATAATTTTGATGCACTAAAAATAGAGTTGAGTATGAGGCTCTAATTATAACATTATAGTTTGCACTTAAGAATAATGTAAGCAAATATTAGTATTTGGTGACTTAGAGCTAGTGGTCAATCAAGTCAGAAATAACTACCAATGCAAGTTGTCTTATTTAAAGAGACAAACATAGAGCATGGGACATGATTAAAAGATTTGAAGATTTCAACATAGTAACACTTCCTAGAGAGAAAAATCAAGTTTTTGATTCATTAGTTGTTGTTGCTGCTAATATGGAGCTACTATAAGAATTTAAGGAAAAAAAAATCTTAATTAAATTGGTACCTTACCCCTCTATTCCAGATGATGTAGAAAATTTATAGGTCTTTGATGATGACCAATAGATTTTTCATTTTTAACTAATTTAGGGGAATTAAAATCCCAAATCATCGATGACAATGACATTAATCACCTCTATTAAGAGGAATTAGACAAAGCAGACATTCTCTAACTCAAAGAGAATCAAATTATAGTTAGGTTAGTCTCCTTAGAAAGGCTATTTGACATAGACCCCCAAGCTTAGCAACTCAGATAGCCTAAGGTCTATGAATCATATTTTAAAAGAGAAAATCTAGGAGATGAGCACAACCCATGTTATGTTAATATCAGTCTCAACTGTACCTTAGAGGAAAGATAATGAGTGAAGGATTTAATTGCTTAATATGGAGACATCATTACTTAGACATATGAAGATTTGAAAGTATATGACCCATAGGTCATTACTCATATGATTCCATTGAAGCTAGATAATAGACCATTAAGGTAGAGTTACGGGCCAGTCAATCCTATTTTGGAGCCTCTCATATAGAGAGAAATGGAGAAGTTATTAAGTGTAAAAATCATATTTCCAATAAGACATTCTACCTAGGTGTCCAATTTGGTCCAAGTAAGAAAGAAGAATGTTGAGATCAAATTATGTGTGGATTTTAGGAATATAAATAAGGCTTATAAAAATGATAATGATCCCCTACCTTCTCTGGATGAGGTGATACAAATATTAAGTGGTTCTGAAATGATGTCCTTTTTAGATGGATTTTCAATCTATAATCAGATACTAGTAAAATCTAATAACAGAATGAAGATGGTGTTTACTATGAAGTGGGGAACTTATGCATATAAGAAGATGATATTTGGCCTAATAAATGCAATATCTACCTTTCAATGTGCCATGGATCATTCATTCAAAGGACTGACATGAAAATGCATAATAATTTACATGGACAATCTTACAATGTTTTTAAAGCATAGGAAGGATCACATAAGTCATCTATAGTCCATATTTGAGAGATGTAAAAGGTTTAATATTTATCTAAACTCAAAGAAAAATATATTTAGAGTGACTAAAGGTAATATTTTGGGTCACATCATCACCAAGGATGGGATCACCATTGATCCATATAAAATTCAAATAATTTCAAGAATTGCACCACTAAACAACAAGAAAGAGCTCAAATCATTCTTAAAAAAGATAGACTTCATAATGAAGTTCATCTCAAGATTTGTAGAAATAATTAGACCTATAAATTCCTTGCTCAAGTAGGATGCCAAAATAGAATGGATAGATAAAACCTGAAAGTCCTTCCAAGACATTAAAGATGCTATATAATAGGCATCAATATTAATCAGTCTAGATTTTAATAAACTTTGTTACCTATATTCATTTTATTTAGAGCATACGATTTTAACAATCATCACATAGAATAAGGATGAGAGTGAGAATATAATTAGGTTCATGAGTACAAATCTAAAAGATGCATAACTCAGGTATTCTATGATTGATAAACATATTTTGGCCCTTGTTAAATCCATGAAGAATTTTTGACATTACATTTTGAGGAATAAAACCATTGCCATTATACTTGATCCTACAGTCAAGCTTACCCTATCATAGAATGAGCTAGGAGAATTTTGAGGCAAATGGATATCCAAACTATAAGAATTTGATATAGAAATCAAGCCTATAAAGATCATTTGAGGGTAGGGCATTATTAAGCTTATAACTGAGCTAGATCCACTTATCACTATTGAAGAGGTATGTGAAGCTCAAGTATCTAAAGGAGAATGGTATACTAATATAATATAGTATTTTCTTATAGTAACTTGTTCCTTAGAGTTCAATAGAGAGAGAAGGAGAGATTTGAGGCTCAAATTTACTCATTACATGATCAAGAAGGGAGTCATATATAGAAGAAATTATGAAGGTATTTATCTTAGGTGCATATCCACAAATGAAGCTAAATAAATTTTATAAAACTTGTATAATAAAATAGGTAGTGGTCATCCTTATAGAAATCCCACAACCCATAAGATCTTAAGGATGGGCTAATACTAGCCAATATTTTTCAAGGATGCTCACGTTCATGTTAGAACATGCCATGAATGTCAATATCTATCTAAGAGGGAAGTACACACAATAATGCATCTACAACTAGTTATTGAAGGAAGGTCATTAATCCAATGGGGTTTAGAATTCATTGGTATCATCAACCCAAACTCCTTGGTAGGCCATAAATTTTTGCTTACTACCACAAAATATTTCACCAGATGGACCAAAGCTATAGCCACAAAGAACTATAGAGTACAAGATGTGATCCACTTCTTGGAGGAATACATAATAATAATATTTAGCATGCCCATTTCTTTAGTTTGAGATAATGGACCAAATTTCATATCAATATATTTTACTAAGTAGGTACATGATAACTAAATTATTATTAGGTCAGCTTTTAACTATTACCCTTAGGGAAATGGATTGGTAGAATCAATGAACAAGAATTTGATTGATGCAATTAATAAATCAATAGGTGACAATCCTAGGGACTAGCACAATCTATTAAAGTATTCTCTTTGGGTATATTAGACTAGAAATAAGCAAGCCCTTAAAAATTCACTTTACCTATTGGTGTATGAATGTAGACCAGTGTTCCCAATTATGCTGAAGTTACCCACTTATCAATTTATATAGGACTACCTAGATCTCAGTGATAAAGTAGAATCAATATTGCTAGACATAATATAAATGGAAGATTTAAGGATTGAGGCCTTAAAAACATTCAAAAAACACCAAGATGTGGTCAAGAGGTGGTTTGAATAGAGAAAAAAAGTCAAAACATTTAAGGTTTTGGATCTAGTGTTACTTTAGGATAAAGCCCATGAGAAAAAAGGATAACATGACAAGGTTTCCCCACTATGGATTTGACCACACAAGATTTTTAAGATTATGGTCAATAATTCATTTTATCTAAAGGACCTACAAAGTAATGATCTTACGTATCCAATCAATGAATAGTTCTTGAAGCACTACTTCATGGTTGTGCCATCTATTTATATTACTGACTAATGAAGCAAATGAATATAGTTGTAGGATTAGATTATATTTCATGCTTTCTAGACTAGATCTCAATGCTTTATTAAGATATTTATTGCTTTCATAGATTAGTTTCTTGATTTATAGATTAATCTTTCCTAATTTCATTATTTTACTTTCATAGATTAGATTTCATGCTTTCTATATTATATTTTAGTGTTTTCTTAGTTTAGGTTTCTCGATTTCTTAGAATCATTTTTCTTTGCTTTCTCTAATGATAAAAATTATGTTTGATTTGACTATAACTAAGCTAAAAATACAAACCATTTGAGCTTATGAATTATATAAAATGGGAAAATTAAAATCTCAACACTTTGGGACTACTTTACAGATGAGGTGTATTTATGTTTTTTTTGAGTCGTTAGGATAAAGGTAGGTAATCATGGATTATTTTGGATGGTGTCACAATTGAATAATTTTACCAGGCATATGAAAGTTACTCTCAAAGTTCTTCATACAAATTTAGAAAGTTTCCTTATTTTATTAGATCAAATGCACTTATCACATTAAATGCCTATTAGAAGTGACAATTTTGAGAATAGGTGTAACTAGCAGGGATGTTCTAGTAATGATTTGTTTTATAATTTTAAAAACTCACTAGGGTTCTAGCTCTTGTATTTTCCATTAAAAATAAGAAGAAAAGAAAAATAAAATAAGAAAATAACTAATGAGTTCAAAAGAGTAGAAGAAAATATAAATAAAATCAAAAGGCTCACATGATGAAATAAGGTCAATGTACCATGCATCATGGTCAAAATAAAATAATGGAAAGAGAAAATAAGGATCCTAAGGCATCTTTGTTAGGGCTATGGATGCCTAGATGGAAACAAAGAAATCCATGAGCTTCCCTTGTTTTCTTCTTTAATATATATTTAAACAAAACCTACAGCTTCATCAAGCCTTTGAAAAACTCATCACATTAGGGATTAAATGATTTACTTGTTTTGACACACACAAATCTAAGAAATTAAGAGGAAATTATGTTATGTGAATGAACTTAGGAGTCTCTTTCATGTTTTTTTTAAGTATTATTATATGACACACTTCATGATTGTTTTAAGATTGCAAACTAGAGTTCTAGGTTCTTGAATACTTAAGAGTATTCCCCTTATAAGTCACCATTTTTTGTACCCAACATCCCCCTTCTTTACATCAAAAATGGGGACCCATGTTTTTAAGATTATGGTATGGACTTTGAGCCCCTATTATATGTGTTTATGAAAATTTTTGGGAGAAGATTGACTATTGGCCATTTACACTTTAGAAAAGTAGCATTAGTATTGTGTTTTCATTGACTAACTTTATACCTTTCAGGAGTCTTTGTCAGGTTTTATGTTTTCAGACTTATCATTTTTTAGGATTTTGTATTCAAAACTTTTGTTCCATATGAATTGGTCTTTGGGTTTATTGTGTCAAATATTTTTTCCATAATAATTTCTCCATGACAATTATCCCATAATAATTATACCAAAACACTTTTCCTTGGACTTATTCATTTAGGCTTTTACCTCGAGCTTGTTTTATCGATATTTTTTCCAGCTTATCTTTATTGGACTTATCTTTATTAAACATTTTCCCCAAAGCATTTTGTCCATGTCAAGCTCTTTGTTCATAATTTTTTACTACGAACTTATCTTTATCAAGAAAATTATTATAGATATTTTGTCTAAACTTCCTCTAATAGAATTAGACCTTTCAAGACTATTATCCCAAAGATTTTACCCAATGTAATAGACCTACCCTTCAACCTTTTTGCATTGAACCTTTCCCTTACCATGCTTACCATTCGATACTTTTATCCTAGACCCTTTCCCCACCAAAATGTACCCTATTAAGTAGACCCTTCAAGCATTTTTGCCATGAAGTAGACCCTTCAAACCTTTTGCACTTACCCTTCAGGTTTTTTTTGTCAAGGGAAATTTGCCTCATGAAGTAGATCCTTCAATATTTTTTGTCATGGGAACTTTTCCCTATGAATTAGACCCTTCAAAAATATATCCTTATACATTTTCCTTATAGCAATCTTATCGATACACTTTAACCAATAGAATTGCACTTCGGGGTTTTTACAACCTACCCTTCAGAATTTTTGAAGTTGCCCTTTAGCCTTTTTGTTGCAGCCATTTTGATCAATAGAATGACCCTTCAAATTTTTTAAAATGACCCTTCAGATATAATGTACTTTACCTTCTAGACTTTTATCCCTAGCATTTTTCCCTATGAGCCTATCCTTTAGGACTTTTGTCTTGGATTAATTATTTTGGGCCTTTTGACCTGGACCAATTCCTTTAAAATTTATGTCTCAAAATTTTTTCCCAATGAAAATAACCTACAAGCTTTATGTTTTGTACATTTTATCTAAAAAAAATGTGATTCCTTTAGACTTTGTGTTTCAAACATTTTTTTTGATGAAATTAGGGTCCCCATTACAATATCTTTACAACATTTTCCTATGCTAATATCTATGCAAAAATTCCCCCTAAAAAAAAGGGCCATAAAATTGCCCTAAAATAATACCCTATTGTCAGGTGTCACCCTTGATTAGAGATCATTTTATTATGTTTTGAGCTTAATTTAATATTTTAGCCTAGGTCCCAATCATATTATATTCATATAACTAAGACCTTTGGCTAGAATATTCATGCAGGGTCCTTTATATATATTTCCCAAATTATTATGTTAATTACTTTTTTCATTTATGATTTTAGAGCAAAAAAAACTAGGAAATGACAATTTTTGAGCTTATAGGGAGTTAAGTTGACTTGATGGTCACATGGATGTCATTGACGATTGTGTGAAGGTCAAATTTAAGGATAACAACTAAAATACACGGGTTTGAATTTTGATGGTCATGTGTACATCATTGATGGTTGCATGGATGTCTTTGATGATCATGTGGATGTCAAATTTAAGATCAATAAGAAAATGATAGGGGATTAAATTCTAATGGTCACTTGGATGTCATTGAAGGTCATGAGGACATCTTTGATGGTCATGTAGATACCAAATTTAAGAGTGAAATAAAGTTTAGTGGGCCCAAGTAGATTGATGGCCAACATTGATCCATATATTTGATTTGATGGTACAAGATTGACAAAGACTTTTTAAAGGTCCTTAATAAGTAAGGAGTTGCCAAGTGGCACAACAACATTTGAGCTAGGACTATAAAGAGCATAAAGGCCTTGTAGAATTACCAAATGGCACTATCACATTCTATCATACAAAATTTCAAAAGGTGTGAGTCAATGGTGGAATTTTTAAAGATCCAAAATCAATTAGGTTTTGACACATGTCTTAGGATAATAGTCATAGTTTGAAAGATAGAAAATAGAATGACATAAATAGAGCATGTAGAACTTTTTAACACATGGGCTATATTTATCAATAGCCATTAGGTCTCACAGTTAATCTAGATCAAGAATATGAACACATATGTGAATATGAAAGTGAGGATCTAGAAACCAAACAAGAGAAGGTTGTAGTTATAGTGGGTGACATGTAATGTAAGGTTTAGTTAGATTGATCATAGCTAATAATAGTGTCACTCATTCTAAAACATTGGTAAAATGATACTTGTCTTTGATGCATGTCTGAGATCCATTTGAGAATGGATAATATAAAATATCAATAGGTTGTTCTCATATCCTATAAAAGGAAGCATTGTCATGCAATTTGAGCTATAATTATAAAAATTTCCTTAGTCTTCATTCACATGCATATATTACATAAATTTTACAAAGTCTATTTTAAATTAATAACTAAAAGTTGACTCTTATATGGTTTTGGACTATAGTTAGAACTTATGTGCTCACTATTACATATAATTACCTTACATGAAATTGGAGGATGAGGTGACCCCTTACCCAAGTCTATATAAAAAATTGTAATCCAACTTGGATTTCTAGTCAAAGAGTTTTTAATATAGGAGAAACATCAATTTTGATTTGCAACAAATGTGTTTGTGTATTTTGTTTCCAACTTATATGTAATTAGATTTTTTTTATTTGGTTGTATGTTTTAATAATCTTTAATGTGCAATAGTTGTGAATGGATTCTTGACTATATTGATTGATGTACTAATATGTAGATGTGCAATAACTATTGAAACATTTGTGAATTATATTGATTAAGTCAATTAAGTTGGATTGATTCATAATTCTAACTATGTATAAGTACTTTATTTGATGTAGTTTTCTATGTGTGTGCAAAATCTTTCTCAATTACTTCACTAGCCTGAGCCATAACCTCCTGATTAAGAGTGTGTTACATCTACCCTAAAAAAAACAACCTTTATTTGAGGCCTATGAATTTATTATATCAATATTTCCTTAGACTTCTTAGCCATGTTTGGTTATGTGTGTGAATTTTTATATAGAAATAGGTATAGGTTCTGATAGCACTTGTCCTTTTAGAAACTAGTGAGGGAAGTGATTCCTAAAAACCATAGAAATTTTCTTTTCTATCTTACCCTTCCCTCCTTTTTTTGAGTTTGTTTTGAGATTTACCCACTCTATATTAGCAACCAACCATCCATCCAACTCACATATAGATTCACTAACTTTTAGGGACCACACCTCCATCCAAAAACCTTGTCAATAACTTTCATTCCCTACATGTTATTCCATAAATAGGTTGTAACTAACCACATACCTACCACTTGTGTCCTAGAATAGAGTTTACCTTTATTGAGATCTTGAAATATTATAGGCTACCTCATTACGTTGTGGTGTGCATAAAATCTACATCAACAAGTTTATTTTTAGGAAAGATATTAATGGAATGTTACTAAGATGTGTGGAAACTGATTAAACTAATAGGCTTATAGAATAATTCCATGATGGACTAGCTGGAGGTCATTTTGCACCTAAAACCACATCTATAAAAATAATGAGAGTTGGTTATTATTATCCTAGCCTATTCAAGGATTCATATGCTTGGGTTAGGAAATGTCAAAAGTGTGCATTATTTGCAATAAAATAAAGACTATCAGCTATCCCTCTCAATCCCATTCAATTGGATCAACCATTCATGCACTGAGGATGACTTCATTAGAATTCTCAATCCTCCATCTAGTGTAGGCCATAGATGAGTGCTTACATCCACTGATTATTTGACAAGGTGGGTAGAATTAGTAGCACTTAAATAAAATAATGAGAATTTAGTTCTAGACTTCTATGAGAGTATAGTGAAAAGATTTAGGGTGCCTAAAACCATAATTTTTAATAATACTATGGCATTTAGTGGAGTAAGAAACATGGAATGGGCTCTCCAATATGGCATCTACGTAAGAAATTCATCTAAATACTACCCTCATGGCAATGGGCTAGCCAAGTCCATTTTTTAAAACTTGATCATAATTATAAATAGGATAATATAATACAATGAAATGATTTGTCACTCCTAAGATTTCCATTGTTAACTCAATCTATGTGCTTGTCTATGGTAAAGAATCCAAGATGCCTATTTAAATTGAATTACTAGCTCTTAAGTTTGAAAATTAGATTAAGAGGATGGATAATGAACCTATGGAGATAATATTGAGAGAACTAATGGACTTGGAAGAGACAAGAAACCATGCTACGCACACCATGGAATGTCACCAAGCACAAATGAAAAGAAATTTTGATAAGAGATCTATTTTATAATAATATCAAGAGAAAGATATTGTTTATAAATGGGATGAATATAGAAATAAACTAGGTAAACACACCAAATTTGATAAATTATGAGTGGACCATATGTTGTCATTGCTTGCAAAGAACACAATTCCTTTTAACTTGCAAGACTCAATGGAGAGGAGTTGATAATCCCCATCAATTGGATACACTTAAAGCCTAGATATTAAGGTTAGTTTATAAATTTGTACATATTATAGTATGTTTTTGTGTTCCCTAAGTGTTTGAAGCACATGTGTCTCTTTTTTAATTCATGTTGTCTTTCCTCTAATTGTCTTATGACACTGTGAGTGTGGTGTTTGTCTTGTGTTCACTCAATTCAGTTAGTTTCAAGGTTGTGGTCAAGTATATTTATTATTTTATCTTTAGGTCAAAATTTATTCATGACTCCATAGACCAATGGATGTACTAATCCACTAGTCAAGATACATAGCAATCATGCAATCTCAGGAGGTCACCAAAGATGGTAGCCAAAATTTTGTCTATCATAGTCTAGTTCAACAAAAAAATTGTCTTATCAAGCCTTCACCTTGGTTATCAAGCTTGAAAAACACCTCATAAGGCATGCTCAACATATTTTATGGTACTTTTGACAAGTTTAAGGTAAGTGTTCTCTCTAGTATCATGCTTGTTTAGTCATGATTTGCCTTGGCCAAGTAGGTTCAAGAGTGTCAAAGGCTTTAAAATTACTTATTGAGTCATTTAGTTTATGTCAAAATCATTTTATGTTATTATTGGTTCATAAAAATGATTTAAAGAATCAAACATCTTGTCTTAAAGTTTTATCTTAATTTTGAAAAGCTTTTTTGACCATTTGTAACATTGGAATATGGTAAATAATGATAGGTTCAAAAAAAAGGAAGTGTTTGAAACATCACCCCACTTATGTGAAATCATGAGAGAGATATAGAAACACTTTTCACTTTAGTTCAATCAGTTTCCAAAACAGAATATGGTAGTTCTAGTAGAAAAAGAAAGGTTTTTAAGAGGTCTGTATAGGTTTGGAGAAGTAAATCTCACTTTTAAACACTCCTATGGATTCTTCCATTATATACAGGTTAAATACATGCATTTTATGAAGTATCAAACTTAAATAGATCAAAAACCTACTCATTCTTATTATCACTCTCTTTGGTAGCTTTAGAAGGCACTTCAATTTTTGGTTGGTACAGGTAGGAGAGAGAAGGTTGGAAGCTCAGATCTTATATATGGTAGGGGATCCCTATGACCTTACACTTTGTGGCATTATTTTCCTATTTAATTACCTTAATGACATGAATAATAACTAAGAGTATAAGGGGCTCGTAATGCCTTATTCATCCATGCAAGTCTCAAGTTTTCCTCTATTTTTACACTTCAAAGTTTGATAGAAGAAAATGGTCATGTTTGGGTGACATAATTATATAAATATACCTATATGACACTAAATTAATTAGGTACATAATATGAGCAAAGAGAATTTATCAAGAAACTAATTCTTCCTCTTTGTTGTCATGTTGTATTTAGGACTACAAATAAATTTTGAATTAGTTCAAGTGTTTTCTTTCGTTAATTATGTTGATGTGGGTTTTATGTACACCTCCAAAGATTTGAATGAGGTAACATATAAAATTTTGGGATATCTATGGAACAAGGCTCCACTTTGGGGCATGATTTTTAGGTATGTGATTAAAAAAACTAGGTGATGGAATAGTAGGTTGAGCTTGTAGATTATTTTACCAAGTTCTATGGATGGATGTGTGGAATATAATAGAAATAACATACTAAGTGAGTTGGATGGGTGGATATTTATGCTATCATGGGGTATATCTCAAATAAAATAAAAAGGGATATAAGTGTAAGGTAGAAAAGATGGTTCTATGTTATTGAAAGGTGATTTCTAAGATTGTTTCTTTAGTGGAAAAGTATCTTTAAGACTAGTGTTTTTCATTGGTAATAATTTCAGACTCATGAACAAGCATAGTCAATAGTCTAGGATAGGATATATAAGATGATCAATAGTCTCAATTTAAGGTTTCTCTCTTTAGGGATGATGTTTCACACCCTTGTCTAAGAGATTATAGTTCAGACTAGAAAGTTATCTAGGATAGTTATGACTCACACCTAGATGACTATACCAAAGAGATACCTCTACCTACCTATGATTATCAATTCAACCTATAATAACTACTTAAATTATTGAAATTCACTAATCCTTAATTGATATTGCACATATAATATTGATATTCATTAATTGAAATAATTAGATTCATCCATAAAATTTTCACACTTCAAAATTATTGAATTAATATAGATTAATAAACTTATATTTCATTAACACAAAGGAGGAAGAAATAATAAACATAGTTTCATGAACAATAATATCTTGATCTCTTCATGTATATTGATCCAAAACTTTGATGACACTTTTAAAATATGGTTCTACATGTATATAAAGAACTTAGGGATGAGGTTGCCTCATCCTCTAAGCATAGAAAACTTTCATTACATCTTGAATGACTCGATCATAAGTCTTAGTTGCATGTCATGACTTATAGATACCTCAAACATGTAATGTGTGTATGATATCAAAAAATATTTTAATTAATTAAAACATGGACATAATTAAAACTTACCTATTTTTTTTTAATTATTAAATGCAAAATTGTACAAAATAGCCTTTAACTTAGGTTAAATTAGCCCGTGTTTAATGCATTTTAAAGTTATTACTAGAATTACAGTTGTGCTTCTTGTTGTAGATGTGGTGAATGGATCTATACTTAGGGATACACTCATTGCTTGGAATATATTTACCATTGGTTTTAACCTTTGAAGTAGTATTGATATAGTTGTTGGGGAAGAAGGGACTTAAGATGATGGCATTGTTATAACTAGCAATGTAGGTGGGGTTTGAGGAGTAGAAATAGTAGGTGTCACTAACATTGCTTTATTATTAAATATAAATCTTGATAATATTTGTATGCCTTAACACGTTACATGTGAATTAAGTTCATATCAAGAAGATGAGATCATTTACCCTGCTTATTCATCCCATCAGCCTTGTATGCTCCATCTTGGTGGCTCAAAAGCTAACCCAAAAGACCTCTACCTCTATTTCCTTCCTCCTTGATATGATTAGTTTTTCTTTAATGTCCTCCAAGATTAATCCTTGTAAAATATATTTGAAACCATATTAAACTTGTTGAATCATCTTATCAAAATTGGTCCTAATTACCAGCTTCCCTGTGTTATCTCAAACTCATGTTAATTCAAGCTCACCCAAAATTTGTGTTACTTGCTTTTATTATTCTGAAATCTTATACACCAAAGCTTTAAAAGATGACACCCAATCATAAGTTTATTATTTCATGATAACAAATAAATTCAATGCATTAGTTACCTCCAAAGGGGTCATCAAATCTAGGTATTCAAATGCCTTATTAGGGGTGTATAATACCAAGAAATTTAAATTATTTTCATCTTCTCTAAGAAAATTAAACAATTTTGTTAGTGAATTTACATGTAGAGCCAATTAAACTCTCAAAAAATGAATTATATCTAAAATTTCATACAAATTAAGTGTCACATTTGGTACATCCTACTCTATACTAGAGGGAACTCATATCACCTATTGCTTCTCTCTAAGAGTTTCCAATTCTTCTTCTAGTTCTTTTAAAGCTAGATTCATTCCTTCATGGATGGTCAGTACTACCTTGGTATGGGTCTCCATATAGGAATTGAGGTCCTCAATGTGTAGGGATTGTCCTTTATTCGTATTCTAAATTTTTAGAAGGGAATACATTTCTTCTCTTTTCTCTAAAATCAAACCTCTCAAAGATATGCTCGATCTTTATTTTTCTGACACTTTGGACCGAGGCTATGGATTTGTCAAAAAGTGAAATTATAGTGGGAATCTAAGTAATATTTAGATTAGGCCTCTTAGAGGTGAAATCTCCTAAATCCTTGGCCTAGTCTAGAAGAGTGAGATTTGAAAGATCTGATGGTTGAGATTCTATTTTCACATGTTCCTCAAACTCAAGTTCAACCTCAGTGAAAGGTTTGGGCATCGAGGGCAAAATTATTTTGGACCAGTCTATGTTCCCAAATTGTGGCATGGGGTGAAAAACATAGACTAACTTATTTTTTTGAGCCCTCATAGTTTTTATTACTATTTTGGTCTAAGCTGGTCTTAAAGAAGGTAGTGGTGAACCCAATTGGGTAGATAAGGTAAAAACTTGAGTGATGGGTTCATTGGTGATTGTAGCAATAGAAGTAGAGATTTTAAGAGTGTTATTAGAGGTGGTTAGGATGAAAAGAACTATATTTAAAGGTATGGAGACAAAAATAATGGAGACTATAGTGGTAAAGACTGCATGGGTAATGTTTAAAGAAGTAGAACTAGAAATTGGAAGGATAGAGGTGGGGTGCATGAAAAGAAGACTAGTTGAGAGTGATTTCACATAAATGAAAGAGGATACAACTATAAAAAACATGGTAGAAGTAACCATCAGTGACATTAGACAAGAAAGGCCTATGGGGTAGTGAAGAGAACACCCTCACCAGATTGATTGCCTTTAAGGGGTGCCTTTGATTTTAGTGCTTACAATCTCAATACCATGGCTTGTTCTACCTCTTCATCATCCACCACTTAACTTGGCTCACCTTCCACTAAAGGTTATGATTCTTTGATAGTTACTTTGATGGATGGGGTTTGAGGTCTCTCCCCCTTGGTTTCCTTTGATAGTACAATGTTGTCTTCTCATCTTGTAGAGCAACCACCTATTGGGTAAGAGGAGGAAGAGTCATAGTGGATGTTAGGGATGTTGAAGCTACCATAAAAGGTGCCATTTCTTCCTCATTATAATAATCCCATAAAATGATCTCCATCTCTTCCCTACTTATGCTATCATTTTCTTATGTCAACTCCTCTACTAATTCCTATTTAATTCTCCTTAGTTTAATAGTGGGTACTCAAATTAAAGGATTTTGTTCTTCTTATTCCTATGTGATAGTTGGTATCTCTTCTAGCTCTTGATTTTGTTCTCTAGTTGTTGGTGTTTCCCCCATCACTTGATCTTGATCTTATTAAGTTATCATCATAATATATGGTTGCTAGGGATCTTGACCTTAGTTTGTTAGATATTGGTAAGGTCTGTAACTCTATAGGTTAGAGAATATCCATCCTCTTGGTGGTGGGATACTGAATTTATCTTGATGGAGCATAAGGGAGGGGTTAGCTTGTATCACCCTCAATAAGTCTTTGATTAAGCCTAATAACATTACTCTTTATTTTAATTCCTCACCATTCTTGGAATTCAAAAATAGGAGGTCATGGTCAAATGGCTCATGTTTGTATGGGATACCTATGATGTGGATCTTTTTTTCTAATCTCCCATGGGGGTCCCAATCCCTATGGTGCAGAGTGGCAAATGCATAAACTCTCCTCGCATTCCCATCTTCCCTAAAATGTATTTTTAAAGTATACTACTTCCTCCTAATAGTGATAAGGGATCCATGTAAATTTCCTTTATTTTTATTTATTAGATCTTCATCTATTCCATTCCATATTTGGAAGGAAATTTCTTGTTCAACCACTTTGTCAGGGAAAAACTTGGGGAGCTGAAGAGGGTCCGCTTTATGACCAACAACCATGATGATAGTATAATTAGGGTAGAGCTAGTAGTCTCCCAAATTGGTGAGTGTTTTGGTATTGCTAAGTGAAATTTTGGCTAGAGGGTGGCCATGAATAACCATCTAAACCTGAGGGTAGAGGTCTTTTATTATTCTAGTAATGTTCCTAACATATACATATATGTGGATGAAAGAATAAAAGTCACATATTCTATTTTTGATAAAATTAGGGTTTAGACTCCATATAACCCCATTATACATGTACATAGTTCCCATGACTACATCTAATAGGTATGACATTGTATAAAAATTTCCCCCTTGGGTCATCTTATGCTTGTGTAGAATTGTTCATGTAGATTAGTGTTAATCATACACACATAATATTTTTACACTTTATCAATTACTAATGATTTATATCTTATAGGAACCTATTGAGTCTCAATCTCTCTAAGTGCATGAATTAAAGAGTGCACTAGGAAAGGGGTGGGTAGACCATTGGTGTTTTGAAAGATTAGCATCCCTTATTAGTACTTGTTATCAATCCAACCAACTCCCAAAAATATTCCCCTAAGCTTTGTCTACTATTTTTCACCCTCCTCTAGTAATTTATAACATTCATTATCCCATCCCTAACCTAAAACACCTTTTTGATGGTTTACATTCCATATTCATCCCCATCAACCTTGTACTCTTATTGATAAAAATTATTAGGGTCTAGGTTAGCCCTTAACTGTCTCATTTGTTTTTTGTTAATAATGATAATATGTTGACTGAATCAACCTTGTCAGACTAAAACTTTGGAAAGGATTAGGATTAGATTCACCTATATAAACACATTCATTTTTCCATTTCTAAGAGAATAGAACAATAAGTAAGATATATTTCACATCTGCTTATCCACCATTCTACTTGAAGAACAAGCTTAGGGTTTTATAATTTCTTACGAGATATAAATATTATCTTATGGAGAAGTCTTTTATATGCATTGATAGGTTGTGTAGTCTAGATATGATTTATCCTTGTCATAGTTACATACCAAAACAACCTCTTGTGAAGCACCTTGGCCAAGGGAGAGATTGAGGCTTAGTGGATTCATCTTCAAAGGAAAGTATTCCTAATTTTGTTGCTCCTTTGTAAGAGTAGATAGATATGCATTTGTACTTATCTTCCATGTAATAGGATTCCATATAAATTAACATGAGTAAATGTATTTTATAAATGTTTAATTTTATTACTTATTACCCCTACTTTGTGTTATAAGCTTTGGTGAGCACTAGATTAGACTTTTTTTTACTTGTTATTAGTTTAGTGATTATGAAAACATAGGACCTAGTTAGGGTTATTACATAGTTTTTTTTAACTGGAGACTTTGGAACCCTCCCTAGTGATATTATTATGGTAAGAGATCCCATGTCTAGGTCTAGAAGATCCATCTTGGTCATAACCCCAATTATTTGATGTATCCCTAATCGAAAGTGTAATTAAGATTTATCTTCTCTAAGCTATGATTGATTTATAGATATGATGCATTCACATTGCATATATTTTGGTGAACCAGACATGAATTTAAATCTTGAAAGTTTTCTTCCACACTTTAATTTCTATCATCTTAATATATTTTTATATATTTTTAATACTGTATTAAACTAGTCAATATAGTTTTACCTTTATATGCATAGGTTTAACACATAGTCACATCAAAATGAATCTATTATGTTTGTATAGGTCTTCATCAGATATAGGTTACTTGATCAAATAGGTTGACACAATATTTTTATTTAGTTATAGATAACAATACAAGGTTGCATAGGTTGTCTTTGTCATATTATTCTCTCTGCTAGAATATAGATTAATAAACTAGGTTGAATAGGTCGACTTAGTCATATTATTCTTCTTCAACATATAAGGTTTTACAGAACTGGGTTGAACTAATTGACTTAGTTTTTAGAATTTGAAAGCAAAATTTAAGGCACTTCACCACAAAATTTGCAATCATAACTAACTAAAAACCCACCAAAGTTCATCTCTTTTCTCTCTATATCATTTTAATACCTTTTTCAATTCTATTTTGTGTAACTTAGTAGTCTTCAAAACTACAACCCTATGACCAAGTCAATTTGGTTGACTTAGTTTTGTATCCTGTCTTCTATCTAAGAGATATAGTCAACTCATTTAACTATGTTTTTAAATACTTTGCTTTTGTATAATAGTAGTGACCTAGTTGACTCTGTTCTATATGATTTTCATATAGTGTCATCTGAACCAACTCTTTACTATTCTATATCAAAGAATTAACAAATATTTTCTAGTAATTAATTCACACTTTCATTTTCAATTATTTACATGTTTAGAGTGATTCACATAGTCTAAATAAGTGGTTTTAAAAATTATCATTTAGTTACACTATTTTTATCTTTTTCACACACTAAAAAATCACACAATATTCAAATTACATTCAAACACTTGTTATTCTAAGGCTTGCCTACTTGGATTTCATCACCAAAGAATAAGTTGACTTGGTATTCTAGCCAAGTATAAATACATGGTTAATGGTATATAATGGTAAAACACATAACACCCTTATCATTATGGGATTATGAAGTGAGGGGTAGGCCATAATACCAAGTTAGTACCATTACCAACATAAATCCATTTTAACCTAAATGTACTAAAATGATCCATAGATTGCTTTTTAGTTTCCTATTTTTAGCCAACTCTCCTATCACTAATCAATACTTTTTAATAATATAATAACACTCAATTTGATGACTTAGTTAGCACTTACTTTTCAATTGATTTTTTTCTTTAATCATTATGTGTTGTATTTAAAAAACTTATATTGGCCAATGTTAGTAAAAAATATTTGGAAATATATACAAATATTGAGTCAAGTTAAATAATTTTGCCACTACAAAGATATTATAAAATACTCTCTTTGGAGATGCTTTAGATTGGTAAAAACAACTCAAATCTCATTCAATAAATATTTTATAATATTTAGTTAATGCTCTAGTTCAAGAGTTTCAAACTAGTGACTTCCCTGAAAATACTTTGACCCATGTTATTAATTTAAAACAACTTGAGATGGAAACTGCACAAGCTTTCATCAAACAGTGGAAGACCTTGTATAATAAGTTTGAACATAATATGGTAGATGATAAACCTTTTTCATATATTCACCAATTCTTTTTACCCTAAGTTGCAATATCAAGTCTGGACTCTGTCCTCATGCACTTTAAAAGAGGTCATTGACCAAGCCAAGAACTGAGATTTCCTCATGCATCAATTTGAGATATCCCAACTTGCTCATGGTAATCACATGATAATTAAAAATAATCATCATGATACTAACTATGGTGTCATTGATTCTTATGATACCATTCATATTTTTCAAGTTATTGTTCCCAACCAAGCTTCAAAATAAGCTTCCCTTCCCAACCACATCCCTAATCTTCATTTCTATTCAACAAGTAAAATTAATGTTTATAAACCTTTATCCTTAGTGGAGTTACAAAACTATCTACCAAGACCTTTTCCATGAGAGATTGATCCTACTTATCCCATGAAATCCTAGTATGATCTAAATAAATTATGTTGGTTTCATGCTAGTTAGGGTCATTCTCATTAAAATTGTAGGCATTTACATAATTTGGGTACATATTTTATCCTTGGGCATAATTTTCATCATGATTATATCATTCATAAATGTCAAAAATCCTATGAAATTGCCTTCAAATTCCATGAAACACAAACTAAAACTCAAGATTTTAACTAGGCTAATTCTCTTTGGCTATCTATAAATATCCTCTTCTGAATCACAAAGACAATAATGATAAGCCTATTCCTTCTATCAATAATGTAAATAGTCTTATAAGACCAAATCTTGAATATGATGTGGTCAATATTAATAATATGTTAAGGATATTTGCCTTCATTAATTCTTATCCAATCCATACTCCTCAATCATCTCACACTTTCCATGTTATTTAAGACTCTTCCCCAACTCACTTAACAAAGTTAGGGCAAGAAGACCTCGTATATTTCAATGAACTAATTCCAAAACCTCCATTGGATAACACTTATAATACCATTTATACCACTCCTCCAACCTCTTTACCCATCATAAATGACACTCAAACTTATATTAACACTTATTCAAATTTATCTCAAACCAAACCTATATCAACTAACCCATCCTCTCAAGACAATCAACAAACCTAGCTTCCAATTAAAACTCATGCATCCTATCAAAATAAATTCAAATTCACTTTGGATCCTCCTTATAAGGACCTCCTTCAACACTATACACCTCTTTCCAATAATCCCCTTATATGTTATGATGAATGGGATCGTATCATGGAACTTACTAATCTATCATCTCAAATCCCATTTATCAAACTTATGCGGACTTTTCCACGTCATTGTAATCATCTTATGTAGCTCCTGTTTAAAATGAATATCCCTCATCCTCCCTTAGAAAGAAATAAAACCACCTTATTTGGATCAAAATATATAATTTTACAATAATGTGAATAGATGTCCAAACACATTGACAAAACAATAGACACTTCTTTTTCCCTTAAATTCCCCGTTACTTCCATGATTTTTGATGAGATTGATTCATGTGGATGATCCTTACATTTTTATTAGTGTCTAAGTTAGTGATATGAAAGTCAAGCATCCCTTTATTTACAAGGGTTTAGGTACTTGCACTACCTATCTTTATTTTATTAAAACCCTTTGATATTCTGAATGTAATATTAAGACCACACACAATATGTGTCAAGGCTATGTTCAAAGGAAAATGCATCCCTTAGGTTTTGTGTGGATCTCTATCATTGTTTAATCCATCATTGTTCAAATGAAGGTAATGATCTTCAACTTTCCTCTATTATATAGAATTTTTATTGGTAGGCTATGGAATCATCACATGAGAGCAATTGCCTATTATACTTTCCAATGTGTCAAATTTCCTCATAATGGAGAAATATATAGGATTCAAGGTGACACTAACCCTTGGAATTTTTAACAATTCCAAGACTATGGAGTATTCAAGATTTTAACCCTTAAACCCTTGCTGAGCATTCTATTTCATGAATCTCAATGGTTTAACTTTTTTGTCAACTCTACATGAGGTTATGATGGTCACCCTAAACTCATCGAGAATATACCACCTAACCTCATAGATTTAGATGATGATTAGCTTGACAAGATTAATCTTAAGATAAAAACCTTGGATCTCTCACCTCATCTTATTTCTTAGCTTCCACATTCTTTGAAGCTACATTCCCATCAACCACCTAGTGATGATATACAAATTATATTAACTAAGACTTGGCACTCCATTCATCACACCACATCAGATGATAAGTTCATCCCTACCTATGCCATTGATCTTCATACACTTGACTATGATGACAGTTATTCCTTAGATGATCCATATTTAAGAGGTATTATTCAGGCTTGAGATGCTGAGATTATTCATTATCATTCCTATTTGCTTTAATATTTTAAAATATCTTATCACATTCCATCCTATATAATTACTAATTTTAGAATTTTCCCTCTTGTTCATAGGGTAGAGATGGTGAATACACCTCCACTTTCTGAAAAGCCTCATAGGAGTATGCTTATGGATCATGTTATGATTGGTCCTTATCACTTTGTTAGATACTGAGATCCCTCTAGCCAACTTATCCTTGAGATCATTCTAACTATCCTTCAACCTTGTATGCATCCTACCCCTCCCTTAGTTGATCCCAGTTCAAATCTTATTCCCACTCCATCTCTAGCTAATTTATTTCCTATTTATGATCCTATAACTCTTTTAGTTAAGCTTTGTCTAGTCTCTCCACCAACCCCACCTTTCTTTGGTAATGGTTTATTCTCTTTAATTTAGCTTGCTCCTTTTCCCACCAAATGGGTGAATCAACCATAGTGTGGTATTCATAAAGTTACTGATCATTAGACTAGAGACTTCTCATTACAAAAACCTTACTCATTTTCCATTTCTAATCCCTCAATTAGTAAACCCATAAATTATACTAACAAGCATATATATTACTTATATGACACATATAATCATTATTTCATGAATTTTCATAAGCTATAACAGTATATAGATACCTTAAATCCCACTACCCCTTAGCCCATAGAGAAGGCTATACCTCCCTCAAAAGTATTACCTAAATATCCTCTCAAATATGGAGAGGTATATTGTATATGGCACCAATATGGTACCCATCACACTAATCATTGAAGCATCTTTCAATAGCATCTCAATGACCACCTCATCACCATTATTACACCTCCTACCCTTCCTCCCATAGGTTTCCCTCATAATAAGGCTCCCCCTTTTTACCTCATGGCATCTCCACCTGTGATCCCTTATCCACATATAATTATTCCACCTATAATTCCCTCACTTGTGGATCCTCTTTCACTTATGGCCTATTCTCCACTAGTGAACCCTTCATCTCCCATCGAGTCCATTCCCATTACTTCTATTGATAATCCCCTACATGATAGTTCTAATTATCATGATATTTTAGGCATTCTTACATTCTTCATCAAGGAGATTTGATGTGAAGTTTTTTATCAACTTTTAATAAAGATTGATGAGACTTTGGCTGTATTCTAAGTTTAGCTTCATAGAGACTTATCATATGTTATGGATAGTGTTTGTGGATAAATATACCACTATTTATGAAAACAATCATGGTGTTATTTCATTTATTTCTTCATTTTATATTGGACGTGTGCTCCAAGTTTACATTTATCTATCTTATATCATTTGACATTATGTCAAATTCTTATTTATCTTACATGATGACTTATGTTTTAGACTACATGTTACTTATGATGTCATTTTATTCTTTATGTTCTCTTATGGATTATTTTTCATGATTACATATTTTTTCTCTGTGTTCTTTCTATGGGTGACTTGTTATTTTTCATGATTATTTTCTATCTTATCTCTATCAACACAAATAATTGTTATTATGACTTGGCTATATAAACCTTACTCCCTTTAGTTATTCTTCATTTACTATGTGATCAGTTAGAAAACAATTAATCTCATTTTAATATCATTTTCTACCTTGTATCTCCTTTTATTCCCATTATTTCCTTTTGTAAACTAAGCATACACATGGTTCAAACTTGAGATAACATGTCGGTTCATAGGTAGGCCTAAGTGTTTTAGTCAATCATGTTTTTGGATACTTAGCTTCCTTTAGCCACGTTTAAATCTCATTCATGTGTATCACTTTATATTTCATTATTGTTCATTCCAATTCCATATGGAGGAGTAATCTTAAAAGCCATAAAAATTCAAAATTTAAACCATTTAACAAAAAAGAATGATCTAAAAGGTAACATTCAAATTTTTCAAAAGTTAAATCACACTAAAAGACATGATTCTAAGCACATATCCATTTTATAATAAAAAATCAAACTCCAAAATTAGCCTCGTGATAGAGTCAAAGTATTTTGGGTTGCGTTAGGCCAGTAGATTAGAAAAGGAGAATAAAAAAATTTAGTGCTACCTACTTTCTCACACAAGTACCCAATCTTTGCAGTAGACTGATGAATCTTTAAGGGGTCTTGAAGAATGGGGAACATATTGTGGGAAAGTAGGTCCATTTTAATTTTCTTGATAAAAATGACTAACATGAGTTGATATTAGTACCACACCTATTCATCTACATAGCTTTGTACCTAGAGTGAATAGGTGTCCTTTATATATTGATGATCAATAGTCACTTAGTATCTTTATATGTCCTTAGTGTACCTTTTATTTCTTAATATATTCTCATAAGATGCATATGTTGTGATTTTTACATCCCTTATTTCATTCCCTACAATCCTAATATTCCTCTTGAGAAATATTATTTTGTTCACTGATCACTCCCCCCAGGGTTTCTTTTTTGAGTTGCAGTGTAAGACTTTGGATAGGACCAAGCCTTCCTCATAAATTACAAAATTTTCACATTCCAATTCCAAACATACACCTTCAACATATTTTCCCCATTGTTTCCACCTCATTAGTGTTCCTTTTATGTGTTGTAGTGTAAGACTGTAATGAAATTACTTTAACAATAAATTAGCATAGTAGAAATAAATATAAATATGATTGAAATATATCATAATATATGACAATAGACAAGCCACTTCAAGAGGGCAACCTACAAAAGTTTCAATAAGAGCAAAATTCACAATATGATGATAAAAAATTACCCACTACCTCTTATATATAGTATATTTAGGCCATGGTTACTCCATAGGTTGACATACTAACCAAATGAATACATAGAGAAATGTGATATAACATCAAAGAGGGATAAGTAAGCCACAATTTAGATATTCTTATCCTCATACATGTGATAGGTTAGGGGTGTAAAATTCCTTTCCCCTTTAAACCAATGTTATCCTCAATGTTAAACAACTCTGGATGTTGTTTCAAAAAATCTTCACCTTCCCAATTTGCATCTTCAATGATCAATTTATTCCACTTGATCAGATATTCCCTAATCTCTCTAGTTCTCAACCTCTTATTACATGTTTAGAGGATCTTCTTTGGTTCCAAAATGACACGTCCTTCTTCATCTAGTTCTGGGAGCTCTGTTTAGGCTAAAAATTTCTATCTAATGACTTTCTTCAAATAGGAAACATGAAATACTAGGTGTATGTGAGATGAATGAGGTAACTCGAGATTTTAAGCCACACTTCCAAATTTCTACAAAACCTAATAAGGGCCATAATACTTAGGAGAAAGTTTTTTGTTCTTTTTTTATTACTTCAAGGACATCTAATTGTAAGGATACAAATTTACAAATACCCAGTCACCCACCTCAAAATTTCACTCACTACGGTGTTGATCTACTTGTTTCTTCATCTCATTTTGTGCCAAGGCCAAATTCTCTCTCAAACTAGCCAAAACCTCTTGTTGATGCTGAATGTGCTCCTCTACATCTCAAACCTTAGTTTGCACCTTTAATGAAGAAGTGATGGAAGGTGGATGGTAACCATATAGTGATAGAAATGGAGACATTTTAGAAGAGGTATAGAAAGATGTGTTATACCACCATTCTGTAAGTGGTAGCCATTTAACCCAATGTTCCTATTTATCTAATAAAAAATAATGGAGATACCCCTCTAAACATTTTTTAACCACTTTTGTTTGTCTATCAGATTGGGGATGGTAAGATGAGCTATGAGCTAGCTAAGTACCCAAATAGGAAAATAGTTCAATCCAATAATTACTAGTGAAATAGGATCATGATCACTTACAATTATTTTTGGGGTTCCATGTAATTTTAGAACTGCTTCCATAAAAATAGTTGCTATTATACTTGCTAAAAATGGGTGTGAAAGAGCACAAAAATGGGCATATTTTGTAAGCCTATCCACAATGACCAAGATAAAATTATTACCTTCATAACAAGGCAACCCCATGATGAAATCCATGGAAACCTCCTCTTACCTTTGACTAGGAATTGCTAATAGTTGTAACAGACCCAGGTTCTTAACTGTCTCACCTTTATTCTATTGGCATATCAAGCATTCTACCACAAAATTTTGTACATCTCCCTTGAGTCCTTCCCAAAAAATTCTTTCTTAATTATGTGATAAGTTTTCAAGAACCCTAAGTGTCCCCCAATTAGAGATACATGCAACTCCACAAGAATCTTATGCTTAAGCTCTAAATATTTTCACAAATATAACCTACCCTTATAACATAGGACATTACCTTTCCATTAAATTTTGTTAAAGGCTAAAGTACCTTGCTATAGATTCTAAATTAGAACATGTGTATCCTTGTCTTGCTCCCATTCTAACCTAGCTTCATCCACCCAATCTACTTGCATCATGGAAATTGCATAAAGTAATGCTTTTATGGATGTATCCCATCTAGATAGTGCATCTACTACTACATTATCTTTACCCTTCTTGTAGATGATTTCAAAATCATAACCCAACATTTTGGTTACCCACTTTTTTTGTTCCTTAGATGATAATCTTTGCTTCAAAAAGTATTTGAGACTATCATGATCTATTTTCACCTTAAAGTGTCTACCCATCAGATAGCGCCTCCATTGTTTAGCTACATGAAGAATAACCATCATTTATTTCTCATAGATAGGTTTTTATAGATTCTTAAATTTGAATCGATGACTCTCAAATGCAATGGGTCTTCCTTCCTACATTAGTACCACTCCCATCCCAGATCTAGAAGCATCACATTCAATAGTGAATGTCTTTGAGAAGTCTGGAGTAGCCAAAATTGTAGTGGTGCACATAGCTACTTTTAGTTTCTCAAATGATTTTGTGGTGGCATCATTCCAATAGAAGGCATCCTTCTTTAGAAATGTAGTAATTGGAACCACTATGCTACCATAACCTTTCACAAATCTTTGGTAATAACCTATTAGTCTTAGGAACACTCAGAGGTTTTTGAGAGGTTTTGGCATGGGCCATTCCATCATAGCTTTGATCTTCTAGGGATCAACTTTGAAACCTTCATGGGAAACAATTTGACCTAGGTAATCTACCTCCTGTACTCTAAAAGCACATTTGGATGGATTCATATAAAGTTGATGCTTCTCCAAAACTATCAACACCTATTTCACATGTTGCAATTGTGCTTCCCATGTCTGACTATAAATAAATATGTTGTCAAAGAAAACCAACATAAACTTCCTTAAAAAAGGCCTAAAAATAGTGTTCATCAAGCTCTAAAAAGTATATGGTGCATTTGTAAGACCAAAGGGCATTACCAAAAAATCATAATGGCCCTCATGCATTCTAAAAGCAATTTTATGAACATCTTCATCCTTGATTCTAATTTGATGGTACCCTGAGTGAAGATATAGTTTTGTGAAATAATTAGCACCATGCAATAGATCAAGTTAATCATCAATTACTAGAATAGGAAACTTATCTTTGATAGTGTAATTTTTGAGTTCCCTATAATCTGGGCACATACTCCACGTGTCATCCTTCTTCCACACCATGATCACTGGTGATGAATATGCACTTTGGCTATGCTTGATGATCCCTACCTCCAGCATCTCATGGACCATTTTTTTATTTCACTCTTATGTGTATATGGATATCTATATGGTTTGATATTTGGTGGTTGACTCCCTGGAAGTAGTTGAATGGCATGATCATGTTCTCTTTTTGGTGGTATTCCTTTTGGCATGGCCCCAAAAATAAATGGGTGGTCATCAAGAATCATCTATAGATCAGGTTGTGTGGATGCCGGTGTGGGTTGAACTTCTATGAAACATAATCATTAAATAATTCCATCTACCCCCTTTTTTAGCATCTTGGTCATTTGATGTGAACTAATCAATTGTGGAGATTTTCCCTGTAAGTCACGTAGTTCAATTTTCCTACCTTCAAAATGAAAGTGCATGAATAGTTCTTAGAATTTCATCTCAATGGTAGCTAAGTTTGTGAGCCATTGGACTCCTAAAACAATGTCTATGCTACCCATGGGAATAACAAACATAGGAGAATTGAGATTGTACTCACCCATAGAAAGCTTAATACTATGGCATTTGCTTGAATAATTAATTATACCACCATCTGCAATCATGAACTAAAATTCTAGTGTTGGGTAGATGAAATAGTTAAATCAAGTGGCTAACTTATGGTTGATGAAGTTATGTATGCTCCTAGAATCAATCAACACTATCACCTTCTTTTTCTTGAGGAAACCTACCACCTTAAGAGTTTGTGGAGTGTTAATACCTGCAAGTGCATGACAAGATATTCTAGGTTGGTAATCTTCAAGTACCTCCTCTATCTCTTCCTCATCATCATTAGATGCATCATATTCTTCTTCATCTTCATTGGATCCCTCAATGCATAATAACTTCTTCTCAGCACATCTATGTCCTTTGCTCCACTTGCTGTCACAAATAAAACATAATCCTTTTGCATGCTTCTCTTCAATTTATTGAGGGGTCAATTTGGTATATAGAGGAAATGTTGGTGTCAATATGCTATGATCTTTGAAGTGAGTGAATGGTTGCTTTTGTTGGCTATGAATTTTTCCTTAGCTCTACATGCCATGATAATAGAATAAAAAATATTAAGTGGATTAAACATGCGTACCTCATGTTGAATGTGGTCCTTGAGTCCACCCAAAAATAGGTCATTCAAGTTTTCCTAAAACATTATCTCCACACATAAGGATAGGTTCTAAAAATGATTAATATAATCCTTGATAGAGCCAGTCTATCACAATTTTTCCAGTTGGCTAAAGTAATTCTTTGTCACACTATTGCCATAGTGTAATTATAGCTCCTCTATAAAAATTAACTAGGTGACACTGAGAGTCATATTTTTCTTTTGAGCACACAACCATCGATACCAAATGAATTGATCAGGTTCAAGATATAACGATGCCATGGTAACCTTCTATCTACCTAGGATCTGATGTAGATAAAAAAATTCTCCATTTGGTTGATCTAATTGAGTGGATCTTTTCCATCAAAGTTGTGTATATCTACCTTTGGTAATAGGTTCCTCTGTGGCAATGTAGTTGGATTTGAAGTAGACTGGTTGGGAGAACCACCCTAGTGGGGTTATGTAATAGTGATATCTAGATGATTTGACTGATTATTTTTCAAATCCATCATGATATCTACCAAACTATCTTGTATGGATTTCATATTAGATTGTATGCCTTGCACCTCACTTTGAATGCCTTGCACACTATAGTCAAGCTGGTTCACTTTATGATCTATGTCAAAGAACCCTAGTATAAAGGATCTAGTACATCCCCATTCTAACTCCATCTCTTCCTTTTTAGGAGTTTTACCAAGAGTTTTAGCACCCTTTCCTTGGCCCCAAGTTTATGGACCTGCCATAAAAGGGCTTTATGATGTCGACCCTAATTGGCACTTTTGACCCAAATTTGACCAAGTGATTTTGGAATTATTTAGGCTTAAAATAAAAACATACAAAGAAAATACCCTAGCTAAATTTTTCTAATATTTTTAAAAATGTAAATAACTCAGAAAAAATCTTTGAATTACGCACTATAGAGCAATTTTATTAAAAAACCTAAAATGGAGATAACTTTTGTAAAATAGATCCAAATGAGATGAAATTTTAATGGAAGCTTAATTTAATTATTTATAACCTCAAATAAATTTTTTTTAGATAGCTTCGTAACCTATTTTTATATATATCCAAATTTAAAAAATTAGGGTTTCACCCACAAGATTGCCCAAATTGTAGCTCTAATACCACTTGTAATGAAATTACTTAAATAATAAAGTAGAATAGTAGAAATAGATCCAAATATGAATGAAATATATCAGAATATATGATAATAGATAAGACACTTTGAGGGGGAAACCTCCACAAGTTTTAATAAGAGTAGAATTCATCATATGATGATAAATAATTACCCACTACCTCCTATATATAGTTTATCTAGGCCATGGTTACTCCATAGGCTGACCTACTAACTAAATGAATACATAGATAAATTTTATATATCATAAAATAGGGATAAGTAAGCCAAAAGTTGGCTATTACTATCCTCATACATGCGATAGGTTAGGGGCGTAGCAAAGACCATGGATAGGACCTATCCTTCCTCACAAAATTTTCTAATTCCCAAGTTACAATGAAATTACATGTGTCAAATTTGAGATAATCTATGATTTATTATGAGTTACTCATAATTTACATGCTTATCATATTGATTTAGTATGTTTTATGCTTACTTCATTAATATTTCACTTTTACCTTATTATCTTCTGATTGCATGTAAGAATACAACCATTTTCTTAAGTTTTTCATACTTCCTAGCTTGAATTACTATGATCAATTTAAATCCATTTTGCCAATTTTTTTTTTATTTTATACTTCCTAACATGATTTAGTGTGATTGATTGAATAAATTATTTTGATATTTTTTACCAATCATCTTTCACATGTTGTCTATTTTATTATATTATTTTCATACTTCCCAATATAGTCTAGTGTGATTTTACTTGTTTTAACTTGGTGTCAATCTTTTTCATGGTTTAAATACATTTTACCCTCTTGTTTACGACTCTTTGGTTTATTATACTTAGTCATTTTTTGTTACTACACATTTCCTATCATGAAATAGTGTGTAGTGCATTTATTTGTGATTAAATATACTTTTTCAAGTCATTTCTACCTATTTCATTTTAACCCTACATGTGTCTCACATAATTATGAAAAACAAAACACTCCACATATATTTCCCATAGCATATACAACAAAGTCAAAAATACATGTGATAGAAAGAAATATATCCATGCATCAATAATCCCAACCAAAATATAACTCAATGAGACCAAAATCTAATTGTCAAAACAATATATATATCTATATATGAAGTGCTTTATACAATGGTACAAAATTATAAAATACACATCTCTTGTTCTATGGCTAGGCTCCATCATGACTATCTCATGGCCTATCCATGTTACCCATAGATTCCTTGGACTAACCTTACATAGTAAGATATAATGAGGCCACGCAAGATCTCAACCTTGATACCTACCCTTGTAGGTTGGCCACCTGGGCCTGTACTTGTCCCAATTGGATCATGGTATCTATGTGTATAAATAGCTCCTGAGCTAGGGCCTTCCAAGCCTATGCCATTCCTAATCCCATCATTGATCCAACCCCTATTTCTAGCTACAATCCATCTCTACATGCATGTATCTACCTTGTAGCCTCCCCCACTAGTCTAAACCAACCTATCTGAGTTGGGGTAGGATCATCCAACATGGTGGGGTCGTGTGGTGCCACCACCTCATCTAAAATGACATGGTGCACTACCATGACTAGGGATCCCCATATGAACACCTTTGTCATAAGATCTATAAAATTAAAACTACATGGATATTAAATCACACATATATCTCATAATTTAATAATCTACCTATAATCACATACTAGTATTCTATATCTAAAAAAAAATTACAACATTTCTTACCAGCCTCGATGTCACCAACTATTATCTCCCCATTTACTCATCTATTGAGAACTATCTCTCCATTTACCCATCCATCAAGTACTTAGTCTATGGGTTTTCTCCATATCAAATCAAATCTAGGATTCACCACTCATACATGCCACAAACCTCTCCTCAAAGGTGCATTTATCAACTCACTCTACCCTGGGCTGACTGTCAAATCATCCTAGATGAAAACCTCATCTATGGGTTTCCTCCTTAACAAATCAAATATAGGAGTCACTACCCATTCACACTATATGTCTCTCCTTAGAAGTTCCTCTATTGACCAGTTATGCCCTAGGCTAATTGTCAAATCATCTTACATGATCACCCTCATTTGTACTTGATCTCATTGATGGCATATCCATCAATGGTGTGTTCAAGGTATTATCTTCTCTTCCTACTATAGTGACTAATGTTATACCTTTTACACCCTTACATCTACATCCATATCCTCTCCTCCTCCAGCTATCAATTATCATGCTCAAAAAGTCTATGGTCTCACACAATGTGGCCTGATCATTGGTCTCTTGGTTGGTACTCCTCTTCCTCCTCTCCCCTTTAGCTCTATATCATGTCATGCCTAAAATTTAGGCACTACTAGAGGAGCTTCTAGCTGTAAGAGTCCAAACTACCATAAAAAGAGTGCCACTAGTTTTAGCTCTATCCATCAGGTATAGTGTCCCATGATCTGCAATCTAGCCATCCCTAGCACCATGATCACCCAACTAGGTCAAATATTAGCAACATGTATGTAGGGATACCACATGATCTCCCCTCATGTGACTATCTATAGTGATAACATGTAGGGCACAACTCATGCTACCTAGTCTTATTTCTATTTAGTCACCTAAGGTAACCTATCATTAATGTCATGGGATAACCCACCTGGCTAATACATTAGGAAATTTTCATATATATTTGCATTAAGAAACACCATTAGTACCATGGTATTCTTCCCTTTAGACAAAATACCATACATATCATGCATGAGTTGGACCTAGATGATAGACCTAAAATCATAAAGTACCCCCTAATCTAAAATGGACTAGCACAAGGATATTGCATACAACCATACCTTAACATTTGACTTGGGATACAATACTAGTGATTTCAAAAGTTTGATCATATCCTTTTCAATGTCCAAAATATGTGTAGTATACACATAAAATAAGCTCATCCTCAGTCCTAGGTAAATTCTATTTGAGCACATTATCCACCTAGATAGTGTTCATATCTCCTCCAGATCATCTAGTTTCCTTGTGATCACTGGTGCCTATCCTATAGGTAGTCCAACCAATGGATGGACATCCTCTAGTGTGATACCCACCTCTATGGTATCCCCATCCACCACCCATCAAAATGTGTTGGTCAACCATTCCCATGATTTGAGGAACATGAAAATGATATTAACACTTAGTGGGATGCACCTCATCTCTATAATACCTCCCAGACCCAATGTAACCAATCTTGATATATCTACATCTATCAAGCACTCTAGCAAATATGGTAACCATGATGCATCAATTAATCACCAATATCTCTGGCATCTCTATAAAATATCAAATAATAAAATATGTATTAGATTTCTATGTTATTTATAATCAAAATACATTATTTAAAATTTCACAAAACTCAGCTAGTTTGATTTAGTTTCTTCATTTTATATCAAATTAACCTATTATAAAATGAATCATCCCTATATTGCATTGGGGATACTAGATATACCATGTCAAAATTTCTACTAGATAAACCTCTATAGTACTAATCTAACTACCCTTTTGCCTACCAATAATAATTTAACCTCATTCATACCTTACAATACTAAGTTAGCCACTTCAAAAATAATTAAGTCAGTCTACTAATACTAATTTGGCCCCCTTCCTTAACTAAGTTGACAAACTACTACTAATTTGGCTTGTTAGTTTTTTTATTTTATAGACTAAGTTGACCTAGTTGATTCTATTTATCACTAGTGATTAATTTTTGACCAATTTCTATAATTGACTCAATTTTAAATAAAATACTTTAAATTTAAAATTTTTAGTTGCTTACCTATGCTACACTAGATGTGGCCACTATGCATCCTCCCTATCTTAGCTTTCATATCCTCACCATCATGGCTCTGTAGGATCTCACTAGGTCTATCAGATAACTATTTTTTATAGAATAGTAAAAATACCAAATGAATTATTTTTCACCCTATTTATATTTACTATTCAAAATTATTTATCCTTCAAATATTTAGCATCACATTTGTTATTTTGATCATATATTTGTCTCTACTAACTCTTTTTCCAAATCATAAAATGTTCTAGAATCCTATCATCATAGATAAAATTTCTAAATATTATATGTCTATTTTATGAAAATTTCAATTTTTTGCTCTTTTTTGCTAATCTCTACAGGTCTACCTAATGTTCCTCACCTTACACACATTCACATTTATTTTACCTCCTTATTTATCTATAACACTAAGGTAAGTCAAGGTATGTATTTTTAAATTATGTCCTTTCATTTATCTTATTTTCCCCTTACTACACTTTATTTAGCTTTAGCATTATGCATCACTATGTTCTTTTCCTAAAGCACCATCTCATATTGTACCTACATGACACGTGATGAGATTTGAGTGGTGCATATGTATATGCATAATGTTTTCACATTTGATCAATTATTGATTTTTTCTATCTTATAAGAACCTCTCGAGTCTCAATCTCTTTGAGTGCATGCCTTAAGGGGTGCACTAGGAAATGGGTAGGTAAACCATTGATGTTTCATAAGATTATTGTCCCTTATTACAACTTATTATCAATCCAACCAACTCCTAAAAACATTCTCCTAAGATTTGTCTCCTATTTTTCACCCTACTCTAGTCATTTATCACAGTCATTAACCCATACCTAACCTAAAAACCCTTTTTGATGGTTTAAATTACATACTCAACCCCATCGACCTTGTACTCTTATTGATAAAACTTATTAGGAACTAGGTCGGCCCTTGACCGACCTAGTCTATGATCTAATGTGTTTTTAATAATAATGATACTAGGTCAACTGGGTCAACCTTGTTATCCTAAACTTTTAGAAAGGATTAGGGTTTGATCTACCTATATAAACACATTACTTTTAGTATTTCTAAGAGAAGATAAGAAGTAAGATATATTGTGTGTCTGCTTATCTACCATTCTACTTCAAGATAAAAATTAGGGTTTTATACTTTCTTTGGAGATATGAATCTTGTCTAGTGGAAAAGTCTTTTGGATGTATTGATAGGTTGTGTATCTTATATATGATTTATCCTTGTCATCATTACATACCAAAACAACCTCTTGTGAAACACCTTGGCCAAGGAAGAGATTAAGGCTCGACGGGTTCATCTTTAAAGGTAAGTATTCCTAACTTTGTTCTTCCTTTGTAAGAGTAGATAGATATGCATTTGTACTTATATTTCATGCATTAGGATTTTGTATACATTAACATGAGTATATGTCTTATATGCATGTTTACTTTTATTGTTTATGACCCCCACTTTTTGCCACAAGCTTTGGTGAACACTAAATGAAAATTTGCTTTACTTGTTATTACTTTAGTGAATATGAAAACATAGGACCTATTTAGGGTTATTGAATAATTTTACTTAACTAGAGGCATTATAACCCTCCCTAGTGATATTATTATGGTAAGAGATCCCTTGGATAGGTCTAGTGGATCCATCTTGGTCATGACCTTGATTATCTAATGTATCCTCAATTATAAGTATAAGCAAGATTTATCTTTTCCAAACTATGATTGATTTATAGATCTATTGAATTTCCCATTACATATACTAATGACTTCCTTCAATGTATTGGTACACTCTGAAGTAATGGGAAAGTCTATCAGGGCTACCCATTCTAGATGTAGGAAGTGGATGTTTGGGTAGCTAAAAAGTGAGTTCAATAATGCCATGCCTATGTGAACCCCCATCCTGAATCAGGTGATGGGGATGACATTATTAGTATTATCTTTGACATTTAATGTATCACCTAGGAGAATACACTTCCCTACTACTTTATACACATTATTTTTTTTATTATAAGTGACTATAGTATGTATGTCAAATGTAATGTTTGGAATAGGGATACTTAAATACCTCATGAATTCATCCCTTGAGATTCACACCATAACTATTTTATTATCTATGTAGTGTAGATAACCATCATATGAAATTCTACCTTCTAAGAATATGCCTTGAAATAAGTCTATATATGGCATGACTTCTAATTTAGAAGTTGTGTAGTGAAGAGCCTATCACTTAAATAGTAGCAAGTTTACAATAAGTTACTTCTCCTTAGCTGAGATATCCTCTTCTAATGTGAATCAATCAATGTTCTCTATGACCTCCCATATATCCAAGTAATTAGAATAGAGGTCATCAAACACTGTTTCATCAAAAATTGTGTCCACGTATTTAGTGGAGTCTTTGATGGAAAACTTAGAAGGTGTTGAGGGTCCCTTGTATGACCTAGATGAAGATGCCATCAGTTTTAATGAATGCTAGTGAGATTCAAGATTTCAAAAATGGAAATTTAAAAACTAGATTAAATGAGTTACAATTCATTTTGGTCACAACTAGGGCTTTTGAGATTGTAGAAGGCTAAGTTTGTTCAAACTATTGAAAATCAATTAAGCTGAACTCAATTGGGGGATTGATGTTATATTTTTATACATTGATTCTAATTGATGAACCATTAATCACCAACATCTACGATCACATCACCTTCATTTAATTTAAACTTGACCACCTAGTCCTAGTTTACATGCCATGTAATATGCCTTCTCAGTCAGGGTGACATGGTATTATCTTTTCTTTCTAACATTTGCCATTATATGGTTTAGTTGGGGGAATCAAATTTTGCCTTTAGGATTAATAGTATGATGTGGTAATCCCAATATTTATGAAAAAGGCCCCAAAGAAAATTATTTTGAATAAACTCATTCCTAAGGAATTTATCCAAAAATTATGGAAGGAATAATTCTCAAAGACTAAATACTCTTCAGAGAGATTATCATTCAAGAGGAAGTTATCACATAGAAATTTCCCAAATTATAAAAATTCAAATGAAAGATGTCAAAGATAAAGTTTCTAAAGAAAACCTTCTAAATGAAATATGCTGAAGAGAAATTTTATGAAGAAAACCTCTTGAAGACTAAAAGTTATGAACTAAAGCTTACGAATAGAAAGTTCCTAAACATAAACCTTCTAAATGAATTTATCCATAAATAAAGTTGTCGACCAAAATAAACTAAAATAAAGTTCTCAATGGAAAGTTCCTGAGGGAAAGTTCCTAAAGACTAAATTAATAAGAGCAAGTGTCATAAGAAAAACTCCTAAAGACCAAAAATCTGAAGAGAAAGTTTATGAAGACTATGTTGCCAAATGAAAAGTTGTTGAAGACTATGTTTCCAAATGGAACAAATGATCATAATAAAATTACCCAAAATAAAGTAAGTGAAAAAATAATTTCTAAAGTAAAAAAATACACACAAAATTCTTCTAAATTAGACAATTTGAATACTTGTCATACATAACAATTCTTCCCAAATTTCCATTAATAGATTAATCTCAATAAATCCTTTCAAATAAAAATAGGTGCATCAAAATGTGTCTTAATGTCCAAAATATAAAATTATTTGAAATATAAAGATGCATACACGCTCATATAATATATACATCCTCTAACCATAAAGGAGGTCCCCACTTTTCAAATAAAAAATACAAGGTGGGGTATGTTGAATATAACAAATGGTGACTCACAGGGGTGAATACTCCTAGGTTTTCAAGAACCCAAAATATCTAGTTTTACAATTCCAATATCAACCATGAATCATGCTAAAATAAATGATTAAATACTAGAAATAAAAAGGCTCTTAATGATTCTATTCAACATACTAACTTCACTTATACCTTGGACCTGTGTGTGGGAAAGTGATGTTCTTTGTTTCTTGTAAAAGGGTTTTAGGCAAAGACATGGGGTGAGATATAAGTTTCATTCCAACTGGGAATTATGTGCATATACATTAGGGAGATTAGGCTTTTCTATACCTCCAACTAGGCATCCATAGCCCCCACAAAGATACCTTTCATAATTTATTCTCTATTTCTTCATATTTTTCATGATGCATGATACAAGGACCTTATTTCATCATGTGAAATTATAATCCTCTTTGATTTTACTTTAGATTTTTAAATTGTGGATTTTATTTTTATTTTATATATATATATATATATATATATATATATATATATATATATATATATATATATATATATATATTCTTTTTGAATGAAAGAGAGAAAAAGTGACCACCATGAGCTAGTCTTAATAAAATTTTCATTAATAAAATGTCCCTATCAACTTTTTCCATGTCAATGGTTATTACCTCAAATAAGTATTATAATTTTATGTGTATTTTACCTAAGGGGATAAGGAGATATTTATAAATTTTTACAAATTTTTGGGATCGACTTTTACATACCTAGTGTAATCATTAACTTTATAACATATTTATGGCTAACTCTCTGATTGCTTGCTTGGATCAAGGATTTTAAGCTATAATATGCAACACCCACCAATTTGAGTTGAATTTAAAATGAATCGATCATTGTTTTATTACACTAGGAGTGATAAACTAGATTACCAAGAAATCAAAGATAAACTATCCTATAAAGTAGGAAAACTACTTAGAACAAACCACTAAATTGAACAAATCAAATTACCGAAATAAAAAACAACCCAATATAGAAAGCATGAACTAATATAATGAAATTAAATGACTAAAATAAAAAAATCTAACTAATGAAGTAAATATAACCTATTCCTACCTCTAACAAATCAGTCATGGTTATTCAAAGATTTATCTAGATGGAACAGCCATGAAGTAATGCTTCAAAAATTATCCATTGACTAGATATGTCAAATCATTACCGTGAAGGTATTTCAAATTAAATACATTATTACCTAAACTCTTGAATATTTGACAAGGTCCTATCCACATGTGGTAAAATTTTCATGCATTCCCTTTTTTCATGGGTTTTTTCCCATAACAGCACCAAGTCATAAATTTTGAATGTTTTGAATTTCACTCTCTTATCAAACCATATTTTAACTATGTCTTAATGTTTACCAATTTTTTTCAATGCTTCATTTCTAGAATGTTTCATTTCAATGATATCAAAAAATATGGATTATGTCTTTTCATTAGGCACCATGTATTCCTTCATGAATTGATATGTTGGTAGATTCAACATGAATAAGAACAATAGTTATTTCCCATAAACTAGCAGATATGGCAAAGATTTAAGGGCCTATTAATATCAAGTCCAGTCTACCTAGATTGCATATTTTAGTAAGATATACCATTCCCTAGACTTATCTATGGATAAATTCTTGATAGCATCTATGAGGTTCTTGTTGGTTGGCTCAAGCAATCTATTCCCTTATGGTAGTGATTGGAGGATGATCTGATTGTGATCTAGTTAACATGGGAACATTTGGTAAACTTAGCTGATTAAAATGTTTTTCCATTATCATAAACCAAAGAAATAGGTTTTTAAACTTGGTTTTGATATACTCTTCAAGGAATCTAATCACATCTTCGGCTCTTGAGTTCTGAGTGGCTATTGCCTTAGTCCATCTAATGTAATAATCTATAGTAGTAAGCATAAAATTATGCTTAGATGAATAATTTAGGTTTATAATACCAAAGAAATCCAAGCCCCATTGGGCAAAGTTTCTACATTCAATCACTAGATGTAATGGCATTGCTACATGTACCTCTCATTTTACCAACACCTGACATTCATGGCATGTCCTCATGTGGAAGTGATCATCCTCAAAGACCCTTGGCTAATAATAACTAATATGTGGTAGTATTTATAGATGGATGGCCAGTTACAATCTTCTAATATATTTTTTTAGGATCTCTTAAGATTCTTGGAGTGAAACACATCTCAAATAGACACCTCTATAGTTATTCCTATAGAGGATTCCTTTCCTGATCATATAATGGGTAACTTTGAGTTTTAAGTCTCTCTTTTGCTTTCTCTTGAGTTCTTTGGGGCATGTTCCAGTGAATAAGAAATGAATTATACCTGAATACCAATATTCTTGGGAAACCTATGTTTAAAAAACCTCCTTGATGGTGATATATGGGTCTAGTTTAGTCATCAACTAAACAATACCTTTCCCCTAGTGATATTGGTAGATTTAATTTCAACATCAAACTCCTATAATTTTTCCATCCATTTGCCTCTACATTCTCCCAATTCATTTTTTCCAAATGTAAGCCTGATAGTTGGATATAGTATTATGAAAATGGTCTAATTTTGAAGGGTGTAGTACCTAAAATTATTAATTACTTTGACAAGGTAAAAGATTTTCTTATCAATCAGGGAGTATCTAAGCTCAAAATATTTCAAGTTGGTGATCATAAAAGTGATAGGGTGTTCACTTTCTTCCTTATTCAATGTAAGTATGACAATAATGATATGCTCTAAAGTAAATGAATACAAGAAAAAGTCCTTAGTGAAATTTGGACTTACCAACACTAGGGCCTACAAATAATATTTTTTATGTCTTGTAAATAATTCTTATCTTTAGGTGTCCTTTCCACTTTGGCATCCTAATTGAGCATTGTGTTTAGTGGCCTAACAATTTTTTTAAACCTTGATATAAATTTTTTCATGAAATTTATCTTCCTAAATAAGGACTCAAGCTCCTTTTTACTATTTGGAAACATTATTTTTGAAATCCCCTAAATCCTATTTGGGTCAATGTGATCCTATCTTTAGTAAATATGTGGCCCAATAGTTTGCCTTTGGTAATACCAAATATACTTTTCTTGGGGTTTAGTGATATACCAAACTTCTTGTACCTTTAAAAAATGGACTGAAGATGATCAATACGATCAATTCTATTTTTAGATAAAATATTGAGATTGTCCATGTATATGATTACACACTTGCCTATCAGTCCTTGAAATGCATGATCCATTGATCTTAGAAAATTAGCTCCAACATTGATTAGCCTAAATTCCATTCACTTGTATGCATATGTTTCCCATTTTGTTTTGAATGTGGTCTTCATCCTATCCTCTTATTCTACTAGTACTTGATTATATCCTAGAAATCCATCTAAGAAAGACATCATTTTAGATCCACTCGTATTTTGTATTAGTTGATATAAGGAGGGTAGAGGATAATTATCCTTCTCAAAAGCTTTATTTATATTCCTTAAGTTGACACATGGTCTAATTTATCCACTCTTCTTATTGACCAAAACTATATTGGCCATCCAAGTTGAATGCTTAATGGGAAAAACTATTCAGTCACTCAGTAGCTTCTCTACCTCTTTTTAGATCAATGGTTCCAAGATGGGGTTGACTGGCCTTTTCCTTTGCCTAAATGATTTATGATCAAGCTTGAGTGAAATTATATGGGTGATGACTTTAGGATTGAATATCCTTAAGTCATCATAAGTCCATATAATTACATCTTTATAATTGATAATCAATTCCTTAACCTTATGCCTTTCATCTAGTGTTTAACTTAAGCTAATATTGATGAGGTTTGTGTTCTTCTCATCACTTACATTTTTTGAGATGAATTTGGATTCATTAACCTTAATGTACCTCTATAATTTTTCTTGAGGATACATATTAAAAGTTCTTTCCAAGGTGACCATCATTAATGGGAGATGATTTTATTTTAGTTGGATAATAACCTCTTCATCTAATTTTTCATGACACCTAGTCTTCTTTCCTCATCTTCAATTATTTGAGACTCAAACTACACTAAATTTGTCAAAAACTAAATGATCTTCTGGTCATCATTGAACACTTGAAAATTTTCAACATTGTCTAATACTAAAGGATAAGGTACTATTTTGATGGAGAACTTCTACACTTTTGACTCCTTTAAGGGTGCCAAATTTACTGCTAAAGTAACTACTGAATTAGAATCTTGATTTTATTCTCTCAAGATAACTACTATGTTGAAGGCTTTAAATCATTTGATCATATCCTAGGATTTATGATTGTATTTCTTTAAATATGATAATTTGCATTGATATTTGTTTATGACCTAGTTGATCACACATTCAGAGTCTCTGTATATTATTAGTTCCTTGAAATTATTCCTGAGGGAAAATTATAATCCTAAAATCAAGGTCTCATACTTTTCTATATTATGGTTCATGGGAATTAGATCATATATGCCACCAAAAAATTCTTTCCTTGTAGATTAACAAGATGGATATCAACACCTGACTCTTATTTGGATCTTGCTCTGTCAAAGTGGAGGGTCCATAGTTAGGAAGGGCCCTAAATTTCTCCTTGCATTTCATGTCTCATAGTAAATGTATAAATTCCAAGATTAGGAAATTTATAAATTATTTATTAATTGGTGGTGTTATAATCTGTAATAGGATGTTTCATCCTTGGCTCTTTATCAATCTTTATCTAGTTAGCAATACCTCTTTAGGGTTGCCAAATATGTGATAATTTTGTGGAAAGATATCTATTTAACATCTTTGACCAATATTTGATCAATAAAAACCCATATCCTTTTGTAATATACACTAAAAATATGTTTATAGTCATGTGTATATGAGGTTATCAAGCAACCTGGATCCTTACATCATTAAGTTCTCCAAAAATAGGAACTACTATCTAGCCCAATTGTGACATAGTCCTCTTAGATGGATTTAGGGTCAAACCAAGCTTTTGACAAATGGAATTTGGAATTAATATTATTTAAACCCTAGAGTTTACTAGATAATTGTGTAAATTCTTTCCAAACACCCAAATAGTCAATAAGAAAGGGGGAAACTCAAGCTTGCTTTTGTAGATAGCATTTATGCTGTCTATTATAGACTTTTCTGTAATAGAATTACTAATGATGGAATTCCATAAGAGCTCCTTCTAATATATGATTTGTGCTAGTTCATGAATTGTAATATTGGCCTTAATTTTCTTCATATACTCAAAAATATTTTATCCTCCTTTATTTTGTTCCTCTATATGTTGAGACTAATCATTCTATTTTAGGCGGGGGAGAATATTATCAGCTTTGGGATTTAGAGGAATAACTATATTATTGGGAGGAGTATAAGTGGTGAGAGGTTTCCTATTACTTAGGATATAATTATTCCTATTGAACTATTGAAATTCTTGCACTTCATTAGAATTATCCTATGGAATATTATCATATTCACTAGGTAAGGGAGATGCATTGGTTTCAAATACCATAGTTAAACTTTAAGGGATGGATGCATGAGGGAGATCTAGAGAATTTATCATTTGATCTCATATAATCATTATCTTTGAAATATTTCAAAGGCTACATAGAATAGTCCAATTTTCCATGTTTTGATGTGTTGTGAACCATGCACCAATTGTGCAAAGTTATCTACATGATATTAATTTTTGGTAGCTTATTAGACTATTATTATTATTATGTATTGTTGGTGGACCTATTGAGGGGTTTTTTATAGCTTAGAAAGATAGAATTATGATTTTAATTTTAATTACAATATTACCCATCATTTTTTACATATTCAAGAAATCATTGCTTAGTTTATGGACCATTCTTTATATAGAATCAAATTCAGCTTTGCTAGAGTTAAAACCCTGAGTGACTATTATGTTGGTGTTAACATGATGTTAGTTTTATTGATGAACACTCCTTTGTGCTTGATTATTCAAGAACCCATAATCCTAATTTGTTGTATTCTACATCATGGGAGGTAGAGTGCACAATAGATTCTAGTTGAATATAGGGGTGTTTTGATTAACATGTGGGATTGGATTCAAATATGGGAGTCCATTGTTGAATGTTTTTCCTCTTGAATTTATAGGATTGAGTTATGAATTAATCTACTTATCGATATTACTAGCTTCTTAGAATGCTAAAGCTAATGTATTGGTAGTGGTAGATATTCACAAGAACACTACAATAATGGGATCCAAGGTGTTCTTGTATATCTCAAGCATCAAATTCATGTCTAATTTATACACAATGTTTAATTGAGTATACATATTTTGGATTCTTGCATTGAAGGCCAAAATTAACTCGTTAGGTTCCCTCTTCATGCTGGTGAAGATATGGTATACCAAACTTGGATTAGGTACTTGTCTAAATTATACAAGGAACATATTTTGACACTCATTCCATAAGGTGATATAGTTTTTATATAATTTGAAATACCAATCATAAGAATAATCCTATAAAGTAAATGGAAAAAACCTCTATGAAACATCCTCATGGATGAAATTTATTAACCTCAGAGTATCCTTAAAATATTTGATGTGTTCTTATGTCATGATCCCATTTGAGGAGGAGAAGGTAGGAAAATACTTTTATAGACTCCTTGGTAGATTGTGTTTGTCCCCAGGGATGGCAATAGTGGATTTGAGTAATCAAGGTTGAGCCATAGGAGGATTGATAAGTGGGATGTTTATTACAAGGTAATGTGTTCTAACTCAATGTATCTTAGGGTCTAGGTCTCCTAGGATTTGATAATGATGAAACCAAAAGGTTATCTTAGGACCTAGACATTGAAAATCTCCCAAGTGTATCTAGTGTAACTCTATATAGTGACTAACCTATATTATTGAGAAAATACACAGTATTTTCCCTCCTTCTAATACCACCTATTATATATTGATGTGGGGTTTATGCACACCTAAAAAAAATTTATGAGGTAGTGTCTAACATTTTAGAATCTCTATGGAATAAGGTTACACTCTGGGGCATGATTTGTAAGTATGTAGTTAAAACAACCAAGTGATGGAATAGCAAGTTGAGCCTATGGATTATTTTACTAGGTTTTATGGATAGATGTGTTAAATCTAATAGAAATAAAATACTAGTGAGTTGGATGGGTAGAGATTTATTCTATAGTGTGGTATATCTTAAATAAATGCAAAAGGGGAGAGAAGGGTAAGACATAAAAGATAGTTCTATATTTTTAAAGGTGATTTCTAAGTCTATTTATTTAGTGGACAAGTATCTCTAGGATCATTGTTTGTCATTTTTAATTATTACACACTCATGAACAAATATGGTTAGTAATCTTGAATAGGAGATATAAGATGCTCAATGGTCTCAAATGAAGGTTGATCTTCTTAGGGATGTTATTGCACACCCTTGTCTAAGAGATTACAATTCAGACCAAAAATTTGTCTAGGGTAGTTATGACTTACACCTGGATGACTATACTAAAGAGATACCTCTGAACACCTCAGATTATTAATTCAACCTATACTAACCAATTAAACCAATGAAATTCACTAATACTCACATTATATAATAAATATAATATAAATATTCATTAATTGAAATAATCAAATTCATCCATATCATTTCCATAATTTATAATTATTGAATTAATACAAACAAAGAAACTCAAATTCCATTAACACAAAAGAGGAAAAAGAAAGAACAAACACAGTTGCATGACCACAAATATCATGATCTCTTCTTATATATTGATCTAATACTTCAATGACCCTTTGAAAAGAGGGTTATACATGTATATAAATAACTTGGGGATGGGTTTTTATCATCCTTAAAGTATATAAAAATTTCATTACATCTTGAATGACTCAATCATAAGTCTTAGTTGCATGTCATGACTTATAGATACCTCAGACATGCAACATGTGCATGATGGAAAAAAATAATTTATTTAATTACAACATGGATATAACTAAAAATTAACTATTAATTTATAGTTTTTACATGTAAAAGTGTACAAAAATATCCTTTTGAATTAGGCTAAATTGACTCCTACTGAACACTTTTAAAATCTATTACTAAAACTATAGTTGTACTTGTTATTGTAGACATGGTGACTGGATATGTACTTGGGGATATAGTCATTGATCAGACTAGAGTTACCATTGGGTATGAAATGTAAGGAGGCATTGATGCAATTATTGAGGCTCAAAATATTGAAGATGACAATAGTGATGTAATTGGTAGTGTAGGTGGGGTTTGAAGAGCAAAACGGGTAGGTGGAACTAATGTTGCTTACTTATTTGAATATAAATCTTGATAATAAATATATAACTCAACATGTTGCACATGAATTAAGTTCATATGAATAATTTGAGGTATATTTACCCTACCTATTAATTTCATCAACCTTGTATGCTCTATAATAGTGGCTCAGAATCTAACCTAGAAGACTTCCACCTTTGTTGCCTTCCTCCTTGTTGTGCTCATTTTTGCTTCAATTTAATCCAAACTTAGTCCTTTTAAACTCTATTTAAAACCATTTTAAACTTGTTAAATCATCTAATCAAAATTGGTTCTCACTACCACCTTCCTCATGTTATTTTGGACTCCTATTAATTCAAGTTCACCCAAAATTTATGTTGCTTTCTTTTCTTATTCTGTAATATTATTCATCAAAGATTCAAAACACAAGACCCAATCCTAGGCCTCATGTGTACTGATGAAAATGAAATTTAATTCATTATTTTCCTCTAAAGGGGTCATCAGATCTGGGTGGATGAAATCCTTATTAATGGTGTATAATACTAGAAAATTCAATTTATTTTCATCTTATCAAATAATCTTAAATAATTTTATTATTTAATTTACGGGTAGAGCCAATTGGAGTCTTAATGAATGAATTATATCCAAAATTTTATACAACCTAAGTGCCTAATTTTATACATCCTTATCTATCCTAGATGGAACTCGTATCACCTACTACTAATTTTTGAGAGTTTCCAATTCTTCTTCCATTTTTTTCTAGCTAGCTTCATTCCCTCATGGATGGCTAGTATTGTTTAGTATGGGTCTCCATATAGGAATTGAGGTCCTAAATGTATGGGGATTGACCCTTCTTCCTATCCTTCCTTTTTGAGAGGGAATAATTTTCTTCTCTTTCCTCCAAAATCAAACCTCTCCTAGAGTTATCCTGAATCTTTATTTTTCTAACCCTTTGGTTCAAGGTTGTGGATTTTAAAAAAAGTGAGCTTACATTGGAAAATCATCAATATTTAGATTGGACCTCTCAGAGGCTAAATATCCTAACTCTTTAGCCTAATTTGGAAGAGTGAGATTTGAATGATTTGATGATTGATATTCTCTTTGTGCATGTTCTTCAGGCTCAAGTTTAGGCTCAGAGGAGGGTTTGGTCATCAGGGGATAAATTATTTTAGACTAGTCTATGTTACCAAATTATGTCATTGGGTGCACAACATAGACTAGATTATTTTTTGGGTCCCTCTTAGTTTTTAATACTATTATGGTATAAACTAGTTTTGAATAAGTTAGTAGTGAACCCAATTAGATAGACAAGACTATAATTTGAGTAACGGGTTAGCTCGTAGCTATATCAACATAAGTAGAGACTATAAGAGTGGGAATGGAGGTGGTTGAGATGGAAATAACTATGGTTGAATGGATAGAGACCAAATAAATGGAAAATATAGTGGCAAAGACTATAGGGGAAATGGTTGAAGAAGTAGAAGTAACAATCGGAAGGGTAGAGGTGGGGTGTATGAAAAAAAGAGTAGCTGAGAGTGATTACATAGGAATGAAAGTGAAAATAACTATAAAATACATGGTAAAAGCAACTAAAAATTACATTAGATAAGAAAGGCCTAGGGGGAAATGAAGAGAATACCCTCACTAGATTGATTATTGATGAAGGGTACCTTTTATTTTAGTGTTTGTAAGCTCAATGCCTTTGCTTGTTATATCTCTTCCTCATACACCTCTTCACTTGGTTCATCTTCCACTAAATGTTGTGCTTCTCTACTAGTTACTTCCATGTAGGGGTCTAAGGTATCTCCCCCCTTGGTTTCCTTTATAGTTAATTATATGATTGAGGCCAAAGACTATGTTGCTGAATGAAAGAAATGATCTAAATAAAAGCCCCAAAAATAAAATTTTCAAACAAACAATTTTTGAATTAAAATAATCTAAACAAAAGTCTTTTGAATGAACCAATCTAAATACCTATCATACATAGAAATTATTTCTAAATTTAAATTAATAGATTAGTCTAAATAAGTCCTTTAAAATGAAAATAGGTGCATAAAAATGTGACTTAATGTCCAAAATATCAATCTCATTAAAATAATAAGACACATACACACTCAAATAATATATAGTCCTCTAGCAATAAAGAAGGTCCCCACTTTTTAAATAAAAATTACAAGGTGGGGCATGTTGAATATAAAAAATTGGTCTTCAAATAACCTAGATCAACCCTAATTATTCCTAACAACTTCATTATACCACCTCCAAGCATTAGATGAGATATGAACTTGAGGGAAGAAATAATATCATGCATTTCAAAGAATGGTTATAGGTGATAATTCAGGTTAACCTTCATGAGGTCTTGAAAAGATGAAATAAGGGGTTTTAAATGAGGATATAACATGGTTTTCTCTAGTTTCTCACTGATCTCTATATAGTCATTAAATTTACCTCCATCATTTAGGGGAAGAGATTAGTCATGAGGTAGAACAAATGAAGTGTCAAGCCTAACACACACATCTACATGCCTGCCTATATGTGGATGAGATCTATGCCCAAATTTGTAAAGATAATATGAATTTGAAGGTTATCATAGGTTTTTTAAATCTCATGAGAGGATTTTAGATAATTTGAATGTATTGAATATCACATGGAACACTTATCAATCAACATACCTAGACTGACACTGATAAGCTAGTATTGAGAGAGTGGGCTAGAAGCTCATGTTTGAGATTGAAACTTAGGTTGTGAAAGTTTTAAAAAGTAGAAAGGGTATATAAGAGGTGTTACTATTTATTAAATATCCATAATTGGTAGGAAATTATAATCTATTAGTGTTTTGGATTGAAAAATGACCTAAACCTATTGAGAACCTAAGCCCATTAAAGTAGTATAGAAAGCCTCAAGGATCTTGAGACTCATCCTATATAAATCAATATGGAATTGATATCCAATCCATATAAATTATTTAAAATTTACCTCATATCAAAATTGGGCTAACATACACATTGGTTTTCTATTAAAGAAGGACTGTGTATTTGGTAGAGCCCAAAAAATGAACTGTGTGAACCCAAGACGTGGACTAGGTAAGTTAAGAAGATTGTGAGGGTGTCAAGGAGGTTTTAGAGTGACTTAATCCAATTTTAAAAATGATAATATATAAAAAAAATTAATTCCTTTCCCAAGATACCACCAATGGATTGTCTAGGCTTAAGATGAGCCAAACAAGGAAGATGAAGGTTTTAGGCCTAATGGCTGTCTATAGGCCTATATTAGGTAGTATGACCAAAATGCCATAAAGAAAAGTAGAATAAGGTTAGGATTCATATTGACAGACTATGATAAATATGAGAAAACTTCCTAATACTGATCAAGATCACTTAGATGCTTAAACATAGTTAAAGAAGGTCTAAAAACAAACTCATTCAAGAAACTTAACACAGACCTCTTACAATCCTACAAGCATGGTCCTTGATGAGAATGAAGGGAATGTGTTGGGAAATGCATGAGAAGTGAGGTAAAGATACATAAAGGTAAATATTCAATTAGTTATTAAGTCTCATTGTATTCACATTGAGTGATTAAGTACTTGAAGGCAATAATAATCCTAAAAGGCTAATTAGGCCTAAAAGGCCTAAATGGACATACATGGATTTGTATATGAAGGTGTAGATAAATTTCATACTTTGAGAATATTTTTAAGTTTTAAGGATTTATAAGTGTGAGAATCAATGTTTTATATATCTCCATGATATTTGGGCCATTGGAGAAAGAATAAAATTTAAGTAAAAAATTACTTGGGTTAAGAGAACAAAAATATGAGTAGGCCCTCACACTAGGCTCAAGGTAGTTTCGATCAAATTGAGAGATAATTATTTAAAAGGACCAATTTAAATTTTTTTGTAATTTCTCAAACACCAATAATTTTTTTTGGTCCAAAAATAAATACTATTGCTCTTTTGCTCCCAAATTTTGCCTTCTTGACCTCCTAGTTACAGGTCTGATAGCCTGAGGAGTGGTTGCTTCTTGTGTGAAATTCAAAAAGAAAGTTCATGGGATTTATATATCTTTTGGATAGGTGGAGGAGGTTATATAATTATAATCCTTTGCATTTTTTATCAATGCAAGCCTTTAGGGATATAAACCATCACTAAGAAAATATGCTTCTTAAACCCTGCTTAAACTTTCATAAGAGCTTGATGAGAGAGATAGTGATTTAAAACACTAAAAATGGATTGTATAGAACATAAAATTAATTTAATGGTTTCTATGAATCTCTTAAGAATATTAATGAGTGTAAATTTTGCATGTGTGAGATGATTTTATGAGATACTGAGGACCTTATGTTTGGTGCATCACCTCCAAGTTTCTTGTTAGTTTTAGCTTTCATCTTTCCCTTTTCCAAGCCAAGAAAGTAATATAGTTATTAATGTAAGAGTATTACTTGGGATATAGCCTATAATATAGAGGTTTTGTCCACTTATAGGTCACCCACAACCTATAAGTAATCCCATTGTATATATTAGGTGAGGGGACTTAAAGACACCCTCTCAAGTGTGAAAATTTGAGATATAACAAAAATAGAGGAGATAATAGAGACCAGTCAAGAAGAGGAGACCAAAATAAAAAGGGAATGGGAAATAAACTAAGGGGTAAGTGCACAAAATTTTGGGGATAAAAAAGGGCCTACATGTGGACATGATTTTCTTGAAATTTCATAAATATGAAAATTTGTAGTTAATCTGAGATGGCTACACTTAAAATTTGAAGATGGTATATGAACATGAATTGTATAATTTCAAGTCTAGTTTATGAAACACTAAGTGTTTTTAAAAATTGTTATGTATAACTTTGTCAAACATCTAAATTTTGAAGAGGATCTCCTATTTTTAAAATAAAATAGAGTAGATAGACGTCCGTGCATCCCACCATTTTTTGGCATCATTTAATATTGTTTAAAGTTATTTGGTGAATATTTAGATAAGAGATTATAATTTTTGACCTATATTTTATTTTTTATTTTTTCAATGAATAATTTTTTAATTAATTTTTTGAGTAAATAGATCCTGAAAATAGACAAATATCTGGATAGCTAGCCATGAGGCCTCCTTAACTACATCAAAAAAATGAAAATTGATTTTTTTTAATGTGTGTAGAATTAGAACTATTTTTTTACCATATAATTTTTTTTTCAGTTGTATCAATGGAAAAAAATTACATAAACATGAATAGGCATGTATATTTGTAGCATGTAATGGCCTAAAATGGTATAGTTAGAAATTAACATAGTTTAAGCCCTTGAAGTAGTCCAAAAATTATTAAAATAATTTATTTAGAATGAGGAGACCATTCTCATTGTCATGGTAATATTTTTTTGAATTTTTTTGTTGAAATACATAGTTTATTTAGTGATGGAAGTTGAATTTGATTTTTATCAAAAATCTCAAATTCAACTGTAGATTAATAGGTCTAAGCCTTTGGCCTGGGAATAGTCATTTTTGAGCCAAAAGGCTTGGTTTTTTTAATTCAATTTAAAAAAATGTGTACATGCTATAATACATACATGTAATATCATGTAATCATAATCAAACATACACATCATCATGCATACACATTGTAATGTGTATGAATTATAATGCATACACATTCCTATAACATTACATAAAAAAATCACAAAAAACATATTTGGTAGTTGTAGATGGTATTTTAGTAGATGTTTTATTAAAATAACATGTATGTGTTCCTATGGCATTACTTAAAAAGGCACAACAGACATATTTGGTAGTTGTAGATGGTCTTGTACTAGATGGTTTTAAAAAATGAATGTTAAGTATAAGTTTACATTTATACTTTAAATTTATTTTAGTAAAAATAATAAATTAGGGTAACTCTACATCTAATAGAGTTGGTCTCACAGCTACATGCATTATGATGTGGAAGATAGTTTTTCAAAATATAATATGGTTAGTCTTTAGGAATTTTTAGGGTCTCAGTATTGAATTTAGGGATTTCATGCCATAATATTTAAAATTGATGTCTATTTTGGTAAACATATAGTCATTTTTTATATTTTTGTGCCTTCCAAATTACTTCTTAGAATTTATAGGAGTCCTAGGAATGTCAAAATTGAATTTTTCAAACCACTCACTTTGAACGTGATCCAAAGTAGTGTGATTGGGGTAGCATAGGTCACATTAATGACTTGTACACATCAAATAACTACTTTACTTTAATTTCACTTTCCCATCATCCTTAATTCATCCCTAATCACTTCTTACATATCCCTAATCACCCTTTATCACTCTATTATCACTCCTCATAATCCCTAATCACTCCCTCATTGAACTTCACTTCCCTAATCATATTTAATCACTACTTTATAATGCCTAATAACTCATCCATTGACCTTAACCATACCTCATCATCCATAATAACTCCTTCCTCATCCCTCATATTACCTAATCACTCTTTCCTCATCCCTCATCATCCATAATCACTTCCTCCTCATCCATTCTCATCCCTAATCACTCCCTCATTGACCTTAACCATCCCTCATAATTTATAATCATTCCCTTATCATCCATAATCACTCCTTAATTGACCATAAACATCCTTAACCATCCATAATAACTCCCTCCTCATCCCTCGCAATCCCTAATCACTCTTTTCTCATCCCTCATCATCCTTAATCACTCCATCATTCACTGTCACCATCCATCATCAATTTGTCATTGGCCCTCATCATCCCTCATGACTTTTTTAATGACCCTCACCATCTATCATCATCCCTAATCACTCCCTCATCATCTAATTTAAGTAGGACTCTTATAGGTTTACTCATCTAGGTCTTATAGGTCTCATTTTTCCTTTGTTATTTCATGCCACATATTTAACTTATTATACTAACATGAGGTTATTGTAATCTAATTTTTTTAATCCAATTATTTAAAATTAGGGTTTATAAGGACCTAAAAACCATAGTTCAATATGAAAATACAAACAAGATAAGATGAAATAAGGCCAAAATGGCCTAACATACACAAACTTTCAATAAAAATTCAACAAAAAGAGATCTGGAATAAACTATCCAGACACATCCCCTTGCTAAATTTCCTCATATTGAATTTCCTTTCTACTATTGTCTACCAGTTTCTTTTCATCATTTCTCAACATTCCACTTATTTTATTCCCTTAGCCTTCCATTGTGTTTTTACTTTGTTCCATCATGCCTTTGGTATTTTCCACTAAAGGTTTGGCTTTCTTTATGTTGTGACCCTCAGGGTGATGGTGATTATCTCCTTACATTTAGGTATTCCCTTAGGCTTACCTCCTTCCTTCATCTATTGTTCCCTAGTCCCCTCATTCAAATATTCAATTTCTTGTTTAAGATTATTCCATTATTCCATATACGAGACGATATATTTCCCCAATCTCTATGATTTTTCATAGAACTTTGTCAGCATCTATTTTATGCCCTCTAAAATCATGGATTGGTCCCCATCCCTCCTCTAAACCTATAATAATTTAAGCTCATAGAGTTCAAAATTGTGGTTCTCCACATCCTATTGAAATTGAAGGCTCTTACTAAATTTCTTACAATAACTCTTCTATGGGGGAGATGGGTTACGAACCTTTCTATTTTCCTTCTTTCCTCCTTCCCATGGAGTCATGAGGGTGGAAGTAGAGGTGTCACTTTTTATTCCCTCTCTAATCATGTCCTTTACATATATTTATCTTTTATAATTTCCAGCCATTGGATTTCTTAACTTCTCATAGGGGTTTCCCATTTAGTGAGAATAAGGATTAATCCTTTATGGATTATATCAGATGAGGGTTTTTTATAAAAGGTTAGTACTATAGCTTTGAGAGACATGAGTAAATAGTTTGGTGGGATAATCCTATTGCCTTTAAAGTGGTTCAATATTAAGAAGTGATGTGATAAAATATAGGTGAATTTACCTTCAAGATTAAGGTAACACATTACCTACATTTATATTTTAGGCCATCTTCATGGAACGATGGCTCTTGGGAAGCCCATCTTGTTTATGTGGTAGATTATATTAGTCTAGAAGAACACTTGCATCAAATCCTACTTTTTTAATATATATTTTAAGGCCTTAAAGCCCTCACATGTCATATTATTAACTTACCTTATGAATTCCTTAGAAAAATACACACCCCTTGAAGGTCACCTATTATTTATTCCATCCTTCTATGAAATCTCTAGCAAGAATCTTGTCATACCCTTATATCCTTAGAATGAACTTAGTTAAACCTACCTTAAATATATTCTTTCATAATTTGTGGTTGGAATGGAATTTAGTGCATGATATATGTTCATAATGGTCCTTTTCTCCCCCACGATGTTTTTTTTTAAATTTCTGTAACTATGCTGAGGGTTGTCATGGGCCAAGTAGCATGTCTAAATTCTAATGTTTTGTTTTATTCCCCTACCATTAGAATAAGACTTTTTGAAATGATGTATGACACTTTTAATTTTAAAATTCATGTCATTATCATGACATAAAATTAAATTATGCCTTTTTATAATCATGATTAATGTTCCCATGTGTTTCTTCATTGCAAGCCTGGGACACTTATAGATTTGCATAATTATGAAGAAATGGTTGGATATGAGGGGTAAGTTATGGGGTCATATCCACTTGGATAGGTATATAATGATCAATCCCATGTTTTTAAATGTTTTCACCACCATGTGTACTCTAAATTTTGTTACTCATTCAATAAATAACATTTATTCTTTTGAATTACAACATTTTTGCATGAAACAACAAAAATGATCTTCTCTCAAGTATTTTAGATTTTTTATAGGTCTTAACCTTTATTTATAGACTATTTAATATAATAAAATATCATTTTAATAATTCTTGAACACCTATTTTAACCTACTTTCACTTCTCTACCTTCCTACATTCTCCATCAAAACACTGATTCATGTCCATAAAAACTTAATACTTGCAGACAACACAAAAATCTATCATATCACACCTTATTATTTGGGTATATCACCCTTTATATAAAATATTTCACTCAAATATGACTCCAGATGTCCTCAATTATATTATTTTATGTGATTTGACACTATCTAAGATAGCACATAAGCTTCTTCCATTCTTTGTACTTAATTCTCACCAAAATGCAATAAAATAGGATTTATATCCCTCTCACTTAGGTATTAAGGGGTTATGAATCCAGATTCATATTAAATGTCATAATAATTACTTAATTAATTCATTTACACATAACACATGACAAGTAACACATTCTATAGTCTGCTACAACATTGATTTTCAAGAGACTTTGAAAGACTACACCTTTAGCCCTATTTTAGGCTTATTTGAGGTTTGTTAAAAAAAATACAATCATAAATATATTATATTATTGGGATTTTCATGTTTTAAACCACTTTTATTAGTTTAAAAACATCCCTTTATATTTATTAAATGATGCATTAGCATCAATCAAAAGATGTAAATATGTACATAGTAGTCTAAGTGAGTCAAATAATTCTTGTGTTGAGAAATAAGAAGCCAAGTCATGCTTATTTATAACTTTAAAAGGGTATATGTAAGTCTTAAGTATAATAAGGAATATTTTTATAATATTTAAAGTACACAAGTATCTAAACTCTCATATTTGGCAACTTCTTGCCAAAACCTTATGTTTGATGATTCAAATTGTTAAAGAAGGATTGTAAGACCTTGTGGATCGTTATAAAGGGCATAGACATATTTTGATGGTCATAAATGGTTATAACCATGATTTAAATTCCATTATACTAATTTTAAGGTTAAAACAACCTAGACTCTATCTATAAATATGACTCAACATTTTGAAAAGGTAAAAGTTAGTATATGCTATGTTAAGGAGTAAGTAGTTGAGAACATCTTGATATTCTTCATATATAATATCTATGTTTAGAGAATTATTTTTTAAGATATTATTTTAAAATATTAAGGATAATATTAATAAATTCATCCATATGTGAAAAATAAGATGAGGAGAAGAGAAGAGAAGAGTAAGGTCTAAAGTGAAGGTCTACAGTAAAAGGTTGTAGTAATGTCTATATCTTGTTTTGAGAGTTTGATCAGTAAAAAAGGTGTTTATTTTAATGGTATATAGTTAATTATGTTAAAAAAATGATAACCATGTTATTTTATATGATTATGAGGATAACATGTATCTTCAAGCCTTTATAAACATGATTGTGTAAGAGAACACCATAAAACTATGTGCATGTAGGTCTGAAATAAGGGAGTTAGATGTGCTTCATGTTGAATGGAAGATAATAAATCATTGAAAAGGTAATATATGATGATATTTCACCTTTTTTATGCATTATCCTAGATTTATTAGTTGGAAATAATTAATTTGATTCAATTATAGTCCTTTCAGGATAAGAACAAGACATAGTTTGTAAAAGTCATAATAATTAGTATTATTTAATGTACTTTTCTAATCATGATGAAGTTTGAGTAATTGGTGAAGGTGTTGGAAGTTGAATGGGACATATTCCAAATGTAAGGATTTTTTTTAATTTTATAATTTTTATTAAATTCCTTTTAAAATGCTCTCAGGTTGCCCTAAATTCTAAGAAATGATAGTGACAAGTAAAAGACCTCTAAATTGACAACAAGATAATAAAAACTTGTGAAATTGGGTTTATAGTTCCTTGTATAAATTATTTACATGTTGAAAATTTTCTCATTATCTAAAGTATCACTAAATTCTTAATATGAAGGATTATGTTTAAACATAACTATGTATAAGAGGAAAATTAGGGTTTTATCATATGAAAAGGATTTTAACCTCTATTAGGTTCATCTAAATGTATTTGAATATATAAAAAGGTGAAATTAATGGTCAATAAGGTTTTATAAATTATTATCAAGGTCTTGAAAGTAAGTATAATAATAATTATTTTATTTATGGCTTAATTATCTTAAAACTATTTGTAAATGCAAGGATTAATGGTCTTAAAGGAGGGTCTAAACTCTTTTATGAGTCATTACAAGTGACAAGAATTTGGAAGTGATTAAAAATAGAGTGTGTGATAAGTATAAAAGGATAGGGAACCTATAATCTAATCTATTATCTATTAAGTTGAGTATAGACCTATGTTCAAATCCTAGGGAAACAAGATCATGGTTATTATGTAAAAAGATCAAACTTTATCTTGAGTAAGGAGATCAAAGGCCTTATATACAATGGAGAATATATTGAGTGGAGATTTTGAAACCAAAATAATATGATAATATCATTGGTATTATAAGACCAATATAAGAGTATAATAATATTGGTAAGGTTTAGAGTGACAATAGATCTAGGAAAGAGTGATTATAGAACTATAAAAGAAAAGTGTGATTGTGTAGACCTATTATGAAGAGGATTGTGAATAAGAACTTAAAGAAAGAAACATAATAAGGTTTAAGTGGATAAATATTTGACCACAAATAAGTTATAAATATAGTTAGAGAGTTAAAATACCTTAATGTCAAACAAGAAAAAGTAAAAGTGCAAACAAGTATGGGTATGGGCCTAATCATAATCAAATTATGATAATGGTATTAAACATTGACATCATTAAGGATGAGGAGGGATGTGGAGTTATTGAGTAGAGATGATGATGGAGGAGTTAGGGATGATGAGGGATGGTGAGGGTGAATTAAGTAATATTGGTAATGATTAAGAATGCTGAGGGATGGTGAGGGTTAATTATGGAATGATTAGGGATGATGATGAATGAGGGAGGAATGATTGGGGATGATGAATGATGGTTATGATTAATTATGGAGTGATTAGGGATGATTAGGTAGAGATTATAAATGATGAGTAATGGTGAGGGTTAATAAAGGAGTGATTAGGGATGAGGAGGGATGAAGATGGAGTGTTAGTGATGATGAGGGATGATGAATCGATGATTATGTTTGATGAGGTAGTGATTAGGGATGATAAGGGATGGTAATAGTTAATTAAGAAGTGATTAGGGATGATGAGGGAATGAGTAAAGATGATGGGGGATGTTGAGGGTCAATAAGAGAATGATTAGAGATGATGAGGGATGAGGAGGGAGTGATTAGAGATGATGAGGGATAGTGAAGGTCAATGAGAGAGTAATTATGGATGATGAGGGAGTGATTAGAGATTATTAGGGATAGTGACTATTAATGAAGGAGTTATTAGGTACAATAAGTAATGAGGAAAGAGTGATTAGGGGTGATGAGTGATGAGTATTAAGTGATTATAGATGAGAAAGGGATGATGAGACATTCAAATTAACATTATGTGGTAATTTTATGTGTGTAGGCCATCAATGTGACATATGCTACCTCAAATCACACCACTTTGGATCGATTTCAAAGTGAGTGGTTTGAAAACTTCAATTTTGACAAACCTAGAACTCCTAGAAATTTCAAGAAGAAATTTGGAAGACAAACAACAATAAAATGACTAATGATTAATAAAAATAAACATCAATTACAAAATTTATGCCTTAAAATCCTTAGGTTTAATAATTAGACCCTGAAGATGCCTAGGTACTGACTAGATTGGATTTTCAAAAACTATCTTCCACATTGTAAGACATGTAAGTTTGAGAATAAATCTATCATATGAAAAGTGATCCTAATTTATTATATATATTAAAATAAATTAAATTATAAGGAATATAAATGTAAACTCATACTTTATGAGTTTACGTTTGTATTTTTACATTTATATTCCTTATACTTAACATTTATTTTAATAAACCATATTTTTCAAGACCATATACAACTATAAATATGTCTTTTGTTCCTTTGGAATTTAATAAAAAAGATAAAAAGCATAATTTCATGGTTACAATGTCATAGGAATGCATACGCATTATGGTCATAATGCATATGTGTTATGACTATAATGTGTATCCATGATGATCATAATGCCTATGCATTATGACTATAATGCATACGTGTTACAAGAAATGTCCATGAAATTATCCCCCAACTCCATGCACATATAATGAGAATATATTTTAGAGGAAGTGGTTAAGGTTAATCATAGTTTGAGTGAATAATAAGAGTATACGATATACTTATAGGTGTTTATTATTAACACCATATATTTAGTTCACTCACTTTGTATGAATGCATCCCCATACCAATAGTAATTACATAAACTAGTTAAAATCATATATATCTCATATTAATATAAAAGTGGTTTGTAAAATTCAAAAAAATTATGAAAATACACAATAATGAGATTTAAAATCAATTCAGTAAAATTAATTAATAAATTACAACAACCATATTAGTAAGCATCATAACAAGTTAGTAGAGAGTAGTGTAGTCACCCAGAAAACCAAGTGTAATTAATTATATTTAAGGGATAATGGAACTCCCTATTGGATCCTATGTGAAATTATATTTATATAAAAAGTATACAAAACCAAAATAATATTTTTGATGTTTGAGATGAAATAAGAATTGAATAACATCTAAATTTTCAAATCCAAGAACTACAAACTCTTAGGATCACTCACCAATTGAGCCTTAGAATTCATTTCCAATAATGGGGCACTAAGATAACATTGGATGAGGTTAAATAAAAACTAATTAAGGAATTAAAAATTCATATATGTGTAAGAAAAAAAATTTACATTGGTGGAAGTCAAATTGAAACTAATTAGGGATTAAAAAATACATAAATGTTTAAGGCAAACTATATAGGACCTCAAGGAGATAAAAAAAGTTGTGAGTCTATATCATACTATGATCATAGGTTGTTTGATGTAATAAATAAAGTCACTTTACAGTAAGAAGATAATGGCAAAGCTACATGGTTTTTCAAGGAGATGTGAAGTAAGATTCATTTTTTAATTTTTCAAACATAGTTTCAAACTAAAGTTGAATTTGTAGAAATTAGAAAAAGGGTAGAAATTTTTTAGTATTATGAATATTATCTCATTTTTAGTGTGAAAACTAACACCAAACTAGATTTTTTACTATGATTGATGGATGAGATACAAGGTGGAAAGAAGTAATATATTTCTAGATAGTGAGTCAAGTACACACAATGGAATGATATTAATTCACTAAATAAGTAGATATACAATAGTATATCATCATGATATGGAAATATAGTAGAAAATATGGATAATAAATAAGGCTCTTCAAGGGGTAACCTCCAAATGCTTTCAATAAGAATGGATACTCAAATATGATGATGAATAACTAAACCTACCTCCTATATATAGTCTAAAAAGGCTATGTTCCAACCATAGGCCAACCTACTAAGTGTATGAATGCATAAATACATGTAAAATAATATACAAAAGGGTTATGTAAGCCACAAGTTAACTACACATATCCCTAGACATGCTAATGCTTAAGGGTATAACATACCCCTCCCCTTCCAAAAAATGTTGTCCTCAAAATTGAAGTAATCTCAAATGTTATTGCATGAATGATTCATCCTCCTAGGTAGCATCTTCAGAAGGTAGATTCTTCCATTATATCAAATACTAAATAATCAATTTGGATTATAGCTACATAGTGCATATTTGAAGGACCAATTTAGGATCAAGAATAACCCTCCCTTCCTCATATAATTTTGGTAACTCAATTTTAGTGGTAAATATATTTCCAATGGCATTCTTAAGGAAAGATACATGAAATACTGGATGAATGTGAGTGAATGGAGGAAATTCTAGCTTGTAAGCCACACTACCAACTTTTTTAAAGATTTGATAAGGGCCAAATAATTGGGAGATAGCTTATTATCATTTTTATATTGATTCAAGGACATCTTCTTATATGGATATAAGAAAATACACACCCAATAACTAATTTCAAAATGCCTCTCACTCCTTTGTTGATCTGCTTATTGCTTCATGCAATTCTGAGCCAAAGCTAAATTTTCATGTGAACTAGTAAGGACTTCCTATTGATGTTGAAGGTGTTCCTCCACTACATATACCTTTAGGTGGGTCTTCAAGGGTGAAGTGAGGTATGAAGGATGGTATCCATACAATTCCATAAAAGGAGACATTTTGGATGAACTATGCACTAAGATATTATACCACCATTCAACCAAGGGTAACCATTGAACCCATTTATCTTGTTTATCTGACACAAAATAATGAATGTACCCTTCTAGAAATTTGTTGAATACCTTAGTTTGTCTATTATATTAAGGATGATAGGATGAGCTATGAGCCAATTAGGTTCTTAAACATGCAAATAATTCTATCCAAAAATTACTATTGAATATGGGATCTTGATCACTAAATATAATCTTGGGAGTACCATGCAATTTCTAAATTGTATTAAGGCAAAAACTACTATAATAGACACCAATGGTTGAGATAAAGAACAAAAATTATCATACTTTTTTAGTCTATCCATAATAAACATGATAACCTTTCTACCTTCAGATCATGGTAACCTAGTAGTGAAATCCATCGATATCTCTTCCCATTATTGACTAGGGATGGATAAGGTCTATAAAAGAGTTGAAGTTTGAATGGTTTCACCTTTATTTTGCTAAAAAAACATACATTCAACCACATATTTCTATACACCCCCATTGAGTTCTTTCCAAAAAAATCCTTCTTGACTCTATAATAGGTTTTCAAAAACCCTGAGTGACCACCAAGTGGAGATGCATGAAGTTCTTGAAGGATTTTATATTTGAGAAGAGAATTATGACATAGATATAATATATATTTGTAAGATAATGCATACCCATTTCATGTAAAATTTTCAATCCCATCAGAACCCTACTGTAGATTTTGAATCAATGCCTGGGTAATACTATCATTCTACCCTTATTACCTTCAGCTAGTTTACCCACCAAATGGTCATGGCACATAATGATGCCTAAATTGATTCATCTCACCTAGATAGTGCATAGGAAACCAAATTTTCATTTCATTTCTTATAGACTATTTAAAAATCAAAACCTAACATTATCATCACCCATTTTTGTTTTTCTTTACGGGATAACCATTGTTCCAAAATATTTAAGGTTATCATGATCACTCTTTACCTAAAATTGATGACCCAATAGATAAGGTCTCCATTGTTTAAATGGATGTAGAATAGACATCATCTTATTCTCATACATGGGTTTGAGATGATTTTTATGCTTTAGTTGATGAATTTCAAAGGAAATTGGCCTACCCTCTTGCATGAGTACTGCACCCATACCATATCTAAATTCATCACATTCAACCACAAATTTTTAAAAAAATATGGATTAGCCAATATTGGGGTGGTGCACAAAGACATTTTTAGTTTTTCAAATTCTTTGGTAGCTATATGAGTCCATTTAATGGAGTCTTCCTTCAATAAGGAAGTGAACGGTGCTACAATACTACTATAATTTTTGACAAACCTATGATAATAACTATTATCCCTATAAATCCCCTTAGTTTCATAAGTGTTTTGGGAATCTACCACTTCATGATGACTTGGATTTTTTTAGGATCAAATTTTACTCCCTCATGTGATACAATATGACCCAGATATTCCACTTCTCAAAATCCAAAAGCAAATTTAGATGGTTTAGCATACAACTAATGTTGCTCAAGAACTTAGAGTACTTTTTTCACATGATGCAAGTGGTCTTACTAATTTTTTATATAAATAAAGATGTCACCAAAAAACACAAGTATAAACTTTCTCAAAATTTGCCTAAAAATTGTATTCATCAAACTTTTGAAGGTGGATGGTGCATTGGTGAGTCCAAAAGGCATGACCAAAAATTCATAATGGCCTTTGTGACTACAAAAGGCTATTTTAGGAATGTCATCCTCATGGATCTAGATTTGATGATACATAGAGCAAATATTTAAATTTGGTAAAATTAAAAGCACCATGTAATTCATCTAATAAATCATCAACTACAAGAATAGGAAACATATCTTTGATAGTGAGCTTTTTGAGCTCTCTATAATTTGGGTACATCCTCCAAGTTTTATCCTTATTTTTTACCATGACTATTGGAGAATAATATTCACTTTAGCTATGGAAAATGGTACCTACCTCTAACAAATGTTGTACCATTTTTTCAATTTCACTCTTCTAGGCATAAGGATATTTGTATGGTCTGATGTTGGGTGGCATACTTCCAAGAATGAGTCCGATGGCATGATCATGAGTATGACTAGGAGGAAGACCTTTTGACATGGGTCCAAAAATAATTGAATGCTCATCCAACAATTTTTGTAACTGAGGATGGGTAGAGTCCTTATTTTGTTAAACATCAATGGAAAACAAGTGTACCACAAATCCTTTAACACTTTTTTTCATCATCTTGGTCATCTGATGTAAACTAACCAGTTATGGAGATTTAAATTTTAATCCTCATAGTTCCACTGGCTTGCTTTTAGAATAAAAACACATGAATAGTTCATGTAAATTCATCTCAATAGTACCCAATGTGGTGAGCCATTATACTCCCAAAACAATGTCAGTCCTGACCATAGGAATAACAAACATAAGAGAAACTAGTAAATAGTTCCCCATTGATAACTTAATACTATGGCATTTTCAAAAATAATTAACTATACCACCATCAGTAATCATGATTTGAAATTATGGAGATGGGAAGATGAAATAATTTAAATGAGTAGTCTACTTACTATTGATGAAATTGTGTGTATTACCTGAGTCAATCAACACTCTGACCTTTTTTTTGTTAATAAAACCCACCACCTTAAGATTCTAAGGAGTAGAAATACTTGAAAGGGAATGGCAGGAGATAGTAAGTTGAGAATCTATAGCTTCATCCTTGGGTCCTTCAAAACCCTCAATAGATGCCTCCTCATCTTCTTCATCCTTGTCAACCCCTTCAATATAAAATAACTTCTTTTCAACACATCTATGACCTTTGCTCCATTTACTATCACAATCATAACATAACCCTTTGGCATGCTTCTCCTCAATTTGTTGCAGTGTCAATCTAGTAGGTTGAGGCCATGATGGATTTAAGAAGGTGAATTCTTAACTATTAGTGAAAGGATGATGTTTGATCATCTCTTTCTATTTTTCCAAGTGTGCCCTTGGTATATATTTAGATATAGTTTTGGGGTTAAACATACAAACCTCTAATTGAATACTATATTTTAGTCCAACCAAAAAAAGGTTAGTCAGATTTGCCTCAGTGATATCCTCCACACATAAGGATAGATTTTGAAATTGATGAATATAATCCTTCACTATTCTTATTTATCATAGTTTGGATAATTGATTAAATTAGTTTTTAGAAACATTATACCGATAATGAGACATCAGTTCATCAAAGAATATTGACCATGTAATAGGAGCACCAGTCTTCTTTTGAGCACAAAAATAATAATACCAAATTAATGGCTCAATTTATAGATATAGAGATGCCACAAACACCTTTTGAGAGGTAGGAGTTTGGTGTAAATCAAATAGATTTTAAATTTGAGTGATCTAAGTGAGTGGATCCTTACCATCAAACTTATGCAAGTCTACTTTTAGCAACATCAATTTTACCTCCGTATTAGTAGTTTTAGTATTAAGAGGAGGAGGACTAGAAATAAAAAAATGGAGGGTTATTTTGTGGTAAATGAGATGAAATGGTAGCCAATTGTTTCATTATTTGATGCAACTAATTGTTCATGCCATTAAGCTCCCCTTGCATTGCTAATATTTGAGTTTGGACTTACACATCCTTTTGCATTATAACATGTAGATTTTAATGGATTTAAGAGATCATATCATATTATTTATACTCCATGTCATCCCCTAAATGAGTTTTATGGGTCTTTTTCCCTTTCCCCCATATGTGGGTATTAAGACCAACCATACAAAGGCTTGATGTTGAAATTTATTTTTACCTATTGACCCAACTTTGACCACTAAGTTTTTTAAATATTTAGGCATAAAATCATATATATCAAAGAATAGACCCAAAATAAGTTTTTACAAGGTTTCTAAAAATATAAAAAAAATTGAAAAATTATACAAATTGTGAGCTATGGAGAAAATTTATGAAAAACCCTAAAATGGATATAAATTTTGAAAAATAGATCTAAATTAGCTGAAATTTTAATATAAACTTACTTGAATGATTTCACAACTCTAGTAAAAAGTTTTAGAGAAATTCTTACACGTTGGAAATATATATCCAAATGTCAAGATCTAGGGTTTTTGACCTAATTATGATCCAAATCGACACTCTGATATCACTTAAAATGATATTACTTCACCAAATAAGTAGATAGATAGTAGTATATCACAATTATATGGAAATATAGTAGAAAATATGAATAATATATAAGCCACTTCGAGGGGGCAACCTCCCAAATACTTTCAATAAGAATGAATACTCAAATATGATAATGAATAACTTACCCTACCTCATATATATAGTCTAACAAGGCCATGAACCACCCATAGGCTGACCTACTAAGTATATGAATGCATAAATAAATGTAAAAATAATGTGCAAAAGGATTATGCAAGCCACAAGTCAACTAGACATATCCCTAGACATGTCAATGGTTAAAGGCGTAACACACAAGAAGGTCACCATCATAATAAGTCCCCATAAGTAAATAGGGAGTGATATGAATTATGTTATATATGGATCATTAGACCTACAATTAACATATATCACATCATTATGCATGTTAACCAGAGAATTTTTTTTCATTTTTTTGACTCAAATAGACATAATGATAAGAAATACAAGGATTTATAGAATATGAAAGGTGAAATCATTAGTATTATATTCTCAATCACTACATAACAACCTCCTCAACCAAAAATAATCATGGTAGTTAAATACACTAAGATGTTTTAGCAAGGGTGTTAGGATTCAAAATCACCACAACAATAACTAGGGTGGGCCCATCCACTACCAAGACATAAAAAAGGGATGGACTCCATAATCTCCATAACATAAATTAGGATGGGTGCCTCCATCACCTAAGTATAATCAAGGATGGTCTCTAATATCACCTTAGTAATAGTCAAGTTGTGCACTATCATAAAAATAATATCAATAAAATTGGGCACCTCCATCATGTCATAGGATATATGGGTGTATCGTAATCAACCACAAGAATGGGGATCACCCTAAATATAAGGAAGTTATTAATGAAAATACCAGGGTTGTATATTTGGGCATAGACAATTATAGTATCCTATCGCATGTAATTTATGTGGTGATATGAGTCATATTTTTATAATTTACTCAAGAAATTTATATTTCTAAGAATATAATGCTTCCTATAGATTCAAAATGCAACATAACATTAAATATCTACAAATACTAGAGAAAAAAGGAAATACAAGATAGTGTACAATGTTAATATGGTGAACACCTAACTAAAAGGAGAAAGGATTTGTGTGTATTTTCAATTGAAATAAACACAAGTAATGGTACTTTCCTCCACTTTATATTCCTATAGGGAACCCAATTAGGAAGTTTTATAAAAATAGGTACCCAAATTATATAGTAAAAAGGTATTAATGAATGAATTTACCCAATTATTTTGGTCAATATAGAATAAGGATGCGAGTCAAAAAGATGTTACAACAATAATAACCCAAATTTATCAAAAATATTTCATATCTTACACTAATAGGGAGTGGTTATTTATTTAAAATACCTTTTGAGACTAAAAATTACATTGTGTAATAAGTATGTTATTTTACAATGTTACTAATTTGTTTCAAAAACTATTCATGTACACAAAGAAGGGGAAGGAAAAAATACATAAAATGTTCTAGTAAGTAAAAGAAAAAGATTCATGGGATATGTATTTATGGATGGATATTTATATTATAAAGTATGAGGTACCAAATGTTATTTTTAATTATGATAACATTTTTTTATAAGATCTCTAGATCCACCTACGAATTGATTACAAGGCTAGAGTAATAATACAACCTTATTAATTTGAGTATAGTAGATTATGGTCATGTTGATCTTATTGTAAGACTATAATGTGTGGATATTAATTTGTTATAATTTATCTTATATGGGTATACTAAGCTAATTTAAATCACAACATAAGAAACCTACTACCCTACAATGATTGGGAATAAATGGGATTATGATGGTGCATGACTTATCAACATAGTAGATAATTAGTTAGACATACATTAGGATAATTTCATCATTGGCATACCAATTTAAAAAATAGAGGATTATAATAATTCTAAATGAAAATAAAACTACTCAAATATATTCATAGGAAAACATCATCTTCAATAAAAAAAACTAATAACATTTATTTAGTTTCTTTTCACACTAGTATGGAACACTGTCCTTTAGAAGTTTTGATTTATAAACAAAACCATGAGTATATCTTCTGAAAAAATGAAATTTCCAAATTAGACAATGTTTAGTTAGTAGCAATGTATGCTTAACTATAACATGAGTTATATTGGAATGAAAAGTATTGGAAACTTCATCCTCAACTTTACCCAAATGGGCATTAACTATTTTTGTGTAGTGAACTATCTTGGAAATCCCAGATGTGATAGTATGAATTGAACAATGATGGGTTCCTAGACCTAGTGGTGAAAAAGCTTGAACACCATGGAAATGATGAATAGGGAAATAAAGTATAATTTATAGGTAAATCAAAGGATAGAGGGATGACATATTTTACCAACTCTTGTGAAATTAAACACTTGATAACAAATCAGTCATGATTGGGTAGAAGAAATAAATGATATACCTTTAACAATTCAAAGTATTTATTTACATTGAATCTTTTAATTAAAGATTGATACTTTCTTTGAATCCCTAAAACATATTCACAAACATATCTCCCTAAATAGATAGATAAAACATGCTCTTATTTCTAACTTGCAGGTTTTATTGGTGTCTTAAAGTATTTCAGAAAGCATGGAAAGTGTTTGAAAAAATGCCACACTAATTTTTCCTTTTGGATTGTTTTTTTCAATGAGTTTTCCTAATTTGCATTGAGTATGGTGAGTTTATTTTATTGCATGTTTATTTCCTTTTAGAGGATAAATTTTTGAGGGACATTGTATGATTTGTGTTTATTTGTTTAGATTGACTCCAACCATTTATTTCACCATGCTTCATCACATTGAGATTAGAGAGTGCATATATATCTTTGAGAGTTAACTTATATTACTATTGATAACTATTTATTAGGTTCATTATTTCAAGCAATTTTAGCTTATATTTAAAAAGGAATAAGAAGAAACTAAATATGAGTATAGTTGAAAAAATTATTTGATTATGTGCATGTTGAATCAAATGATTGTGGAGAAATACTCTTAGGCTTCGGGGGATGACCTATAAATAAGATAACACTAAATAAAATGGTGGGTTAGATAGATAACTGAATGGATTGCCTAGCACTAGCTAGATCCCAAAATCAAGAGCTTCTTTGAGGGCTATCAATTTAAACATTTTAAATAATTAAGTTTATACACATAATAGAAAGTACTTACATCAATAATCAAAATGTACTAAAATTAAACACAAGAAATGCTTGCTAAAGAAATAGACTAGAAATGACTAATATAGTGATAAAAAATTCAATATTAGTGCTAAATGGCTTAGGTCTACTTCAAAAAATTAGGTAGGGATCTATGAATAGGAATAGACACAATAAACTAGATTTGGTTGAGGGTAAAAGGGTGAAAATAAATTTCTATTATTTTCTACCATAGTGACCATTGGTGATTGGGTTGACCATTAGCAGTTAAGGTGACCATCGATGGTCAAATTGATCATTGGTGGTTGGATATACCATTGATATTTGAGATAACCATTGATGGTTATTGTGTGTAGGTCTAGGTTATTAAATGGTTAGATTGATGGGATCTTAAAGTTGGATTTTGAGAGATGGGTTGGTATTGGGCTGAGTGTAAAAGGTAAATAAAGTAAATAAATATCATATAATAAATACTTATCTTTTAGAATGTTAATCAGGTGATTGATGGAGGTGGTTGGCTTGTTTATGGAGACTGATGTGATTCTAGTAGAGTAATGATACTTGGCACTTTGGAAAAGTGGTGGTGACAAGTTGGCTCTCTGATGTGATGGCTAGATCATTGGATTGTTGATGATGATTAACCTATAAAACAAAGGAACTTTAGATTCACAAGATCTTAATAACAATTGTAGATGGATATCACCTCCCTGATCCTCTCTTCTTATAGACAAGTAAAGAGAGTTATAACAAGATGTTAAATAGGCTTTCTAATTTTAACTTGTGCATATAATGGCTTGTACCTAGATTTAGATGAGCTATTTTTAGAAAAGCAAGGTGGATGGCTTATATGTTGGTGGTTAAGGAGGTATACCCTAACAATCAATGGTCAAGGTAATGGTTGGAGGTCATCATGACCATCAGTGGTCAAGGGTGAAGGTAAGAAAGTGGGTAAAATCCAAGTCAGTTGGGAAAATTGACCATGGGTTAGGCTTGACTAGGGGCTAAAGGGTCAAACTAGTCTCAAGGGGGTCCTAAGGTGTTCTAGGGGAATTTTGACATTCAAAATCATGATGTGTAGATTTTTGATGTCTACATTTCCCATTTTTGTTATGCATCTTGAATTAATAATTTATAAAACATAAATGGATTACTGGTTACCTTGAGTATGGGAGAAGGTGTTCCCCCTCAAACTAGGAGTCTATGAGGTAAAATAGAATTAGGTGTGGGTTTTAAAAGGTGAATGAAGGTGATGATGAAGGTAAATGTCATGAAGGTGGGTGATATGTTGGGTACTAAAGCATAAACACACACATAAAGTGTGATAAAAATTGTGATATCTAGATCATGCATTGACTAAGTTGCCATAGTTGGTAAAAATAAGGGTCAATACTAGAAAGACAAGTGACAATTGGACTACATGACTATATTTAACTATGGAAGTTGGGTACACTTGCAATTCTCCTACGTGATGTCTATGATTCAATGGGTATTTAAGGTAGGAAGTACTCCTAATGAAAACACAAACTTGGTTAAGTATCATGGGTATCCAATATAGTAAGTGCTCTTGAGAAGAAATAAGTGGGTTAGGTACCCATGAGGTGGCATAAGTTAAAAAGGGTCAACATGACAACGTTGTCACTATAGTTAAAAGGACCAAGAAAAATTCATTTTAGGTTGAAATAGATCAATGGAAAAGTGATGAGGTGGTTGGGTAGGTGTAGAAGGTAGTCTCCATGGGTGGGTTATTGAATTGATTCTAATTAAGAAAAGGGTTTATCTAGGTGAGGGAAAAAATGGTGAGTCTCATGACCACCGATGGTCAGGGTGCTTAAGGGAGACCATTAATAGTCACCCTGACCACTGATGGTTAGGGTGTAAACCCTAAAATCCCATGGGTCAAAAGTGAAAATTGATTCATTTTTAACTCATTTTAACCTTTTATTTCTATTGAATTTTGAGCTCTAGTATTTGGAATTTTTAGGCAAAAGGATTGATGATGGTGTTTCTATTCAAATTTTGTTTTTCAATTTCAAAGGAAAGAAACTAAAGAAAGAATGGTCAAGGCTTGTGTACCTGGATAAAGTCTGTGCACCGTAATCCAGATGCTGTGAGTACTCCTCTTTGGCTGTGGAGGAATGACACCTACAAAGAAAAGAATCTTGGACAAAAGAAGGTGTTAAATGGATAGATGGTGGGTTGTCAAGCAGAAGCTTGATCCCAGAAGTATGAAAACTTCCTTAAGGGATATAAACCCACTAATTAATGAAAAGAAATGTCTGATAAATAGCTGAATAATGAAGAACCGAAATGATAAAGAAATAGAATGAAAAAGAGAAGTAAAGACTTACTTGAGAGAAGTTGTCAGATTGATAACAGTCGCCGACGTCAGTAAGCCTACCGGTGTCGGTTGGTCAAGGTGCCGACGTCGGTTAATATGCCGACGTCGGTTTGGGTAGTGACCGACATTGGTCAGGGCAAAGGTCTTTAGACGAAGTCTGGTTAAGTCTGTGGTCTGTGGACAGAGTTTGGTCAGGGTCTGGGTTTATTTTAATAGTCTGTGGACAGAGTCTGATCAGGGTTTTGGTCTGTGGACAAAGTTTTGGGCTTGGTTGAATGGTCTGGGGTCTGAGTCTGAGAGTCGGGTTAAATGGATAGAATGTATGATCTGATAGAGGATGGAAGAAATAGGGAGGTGGATAAATCAAGATCTGGGTCTGGCTTGATTAACAGTCTGGTCTAGGGAGATATTGTTTAAAAGAAATAACTGAAAAGAAAATAAAAACACAGATAGTATACTTACCTGTGCCTTGTGGAAGATGTGCTACCGATGATTCCCAAGCTTGTTGTTGATGTAGCTTGTATGGAGAACCTGTTGCTGATGCTACACCTGAGGGAGAGAGTGGGAGGCTTGATTGAGAGTGTTCAAAGTTTGACAGATGGTCTAAGGTTCAGATTTGTCAGTTTCTTCCAGAGATTAGCTAATTTCTCATTTAGATCCTCAAAGAGTTTGAAAAAATGGGTTAAGTAAAACTGACGTCGGCGATTCCGCCGGCATCGGTCGACACTTGGCCGACGTCGGTGGGGTTAGAATGGGTAGAAAGAGCCACTAAGCCTGTTTTTCATCCGCCAAGTGCACTATCCATTGGAGAATGTCGAGATTTGGGCTAAATACGCACAAGAGTTTGTTAGGTGGTTAGAGAGAATTAGGAATAGATCTTGAGTGAGTCATAGGATAGGAATTAGTCCAAGGTGAGGTGTCCCAGGTGAGGTGTCATGGTGATGTGTCCAAGGAGGGGGGGTTAATTCAAAATAAATTAATTATTTTAAATTAGTAATTGTTAGGAATGGACTAAGGGGGAAAGTGACCAAGGGTTAGACACTTTTTAGGTGTCTACATTTGCCCCTTTTTGTCTTGTTGGTTGTTCTAAATGAACTGCAAGACAAAAATAGGAGTCAGTTGCCCCAGGTATGGAATAAGGTTGATTTCATCTTGTTGGTTGCTCAAGTGAACTGCAAGACAAAAATAGGCGAGAGTTGGTTGTCCCGATTATGGATGAGGTATCCCCCCTCAAAGCAGGAGTCCAGAGAAGGGAACCTAGAATCGGATGCTGATTTGACAGAGAGTGGATGAGAAAGGGGGAAAATAGAGTGAGAATGCTGCAAAAATTATGATTGTGCGTACACCACTTCACGAGGATGGTCAGGTCAAATTGTCGCAGGTCAAAGGTTGAGGAGTGCCAAAATTAAAAGAACCAGGCCCCAGCATTAGTCGTAGCTAATTAGTTTATTCAATCGAGGCTGAAGCTCCAATGGTCATCATGTTCCAGGTATCCCAAGCTTAGGAAGTGCTCCCAAAAACACAAAAAAGTCACTAGTAGTGCGAATCAACTGGCTTGCGATCTTATACTTGTGAAGGTCAAAAGGTTGCGCATAATTTTGCTAACCAATCGTGAGGTAGCATACAGGCAAAATCAACCAAGGCAAATGCTTTGGAAGTGGTCTCGATTTTAGGAGATAGGCATGATCTCTAATGTCTGGTGGTCGATGGATGGATGCAAAAAGTGATCTAAATGTGCCCCAAGGGGCCAAAATGACATGGTCTGAAGGACTGACTAATTAGGGACATGTTTCTAGTCATTTTGAAGAGGGATTAAAGATTTTAAGGACGTCGACGTCGGTTAGGTAACCGATGTCGACATCCAAAAGAGACCGACGTCGGCGGAAGTCAACTGATGTCGGTGGATTAGGGCACGCTGATGTCGACATCAACGGCCTGCCAAATCTGACAAAACTGGATTGGTGGCCCACCAAAAGTCATTTGCTATTTGATTGAGAGAGAAAAAGAGCTCTGGAATTTGTTGAGTGAAAGTGACCCAAAGCTGACCAAGGAGTGGTGCGAGGTGGCAGAGGAGCATTGGTGGAGAGGAGTTGATTGGACGTCGTAAGGACACGTTTGAGTCAGCAGGAGCGTGCAGAGCCATTGGTACAGAAGAGATGGCAGAGGGGAGTAGAGGACCCGTGGGAGGTCCACCACTAGCGGCACCCATCGTGCCACCATGCTGGCATCACTGGGATGAGGTAGGAGGGCCCTGAACCTTAATTTGAGTCATTTTGATTTTGAATTTGTTTTTGAAAATTTTGTTATTTTAGACATAAATCGAGGGGGAGGGTAGCTAGGAAGGTGGGTAGGTTGTTTAGGATAGCTTAGGAGTTATTTAGGAGGGTTTTGGGGGGGTATAGGTGAGAAAATGGGGAAGCCCTAAAAATTAGGGCTCACCCCGTTCGGCCCTGGGGCCGAACCAGTCGCCGATGTCAGCGATCCCATCGGCGTCGGCCGACCAAAGATCGACATCGGTCACTAACCTACCGACGTCGATCACTAAGTGACCGACATCGGTTAGATGAGTGCCGTCATCGGCAAGCTAACCAATGTCGGTGGCTGCCTGGTCAGAAATGGTTCTAAAAAATGGTTAAGTTGAGAAGTCAAAGCTATGCCAAGGGCTTCTCGGGTGTCGGGGTAGACTTAGATAGTTAGAATAGTTGGTAAAATAAGAAAAGTAGGAACAATGTTAACATGAAAGTGTCTATGGATGGATGCAGGCGAGGCAGACTCTGATGCTGCAGGATCACCTCCTGACCTTGCTAACGTGGATGCGCGGAGGCGTGTCCATCGAGGAGTGGGCACAGATGAGCGCAATCGGACTAGGTGGGCTGAGATGGTACTACAGAGTGGCGAGGAATGTGAGTCTCATGGTGGCTTTGATAGAGCGGTGGGACCATGCCACCAACACCTTCCACCTACCTACAGGTGAGATGATGGTCATGGTTGAGGACATGTACCAGATTTTATGGCTGCTAGTGCACGGAGCAGGCTTGTATGCGTGCTCGAGAGAGGTGCACGACATTCACATGGTTACACTATTTGGAGAGCATGTCATGGAGATAAGCTACCACTCGGTGAGTTTTGCATATGAGCCATTGTACGCGGCAGATGAGGACGCACATCGGCTGGCCATTTTGATGATGATCGGCATCATAGTATATGCGTTACAAGATGCAGAGGGAGGTAGGTTTCTGGTTTCCATGACTGGAGTTTTGATTGATATGTTGGAGTAGCAGACCGTGTTTGCCTGGGTGCCTATGTTTTTGGCTCAGTTATACAGAGAGTTGTGGGGGATCAGTCGGTGGTGGTGATACAACTTATGTGTGGGCCACCTGCTACATTGCTAGGCATACGAGCACATAGTAGTCACACGACCTCTCGGCCTCCCAGTGGTGATTTAGGCTGGCTTCAGAGTTGGATTCAGGTGATGGCGTGAGGTTATGGTGTAGACACGGGTGGATGGAGTGGTCAGGGATATTGACCACTATAGAGGGGTACTGGAGGCCCTGATTCCTATAGAAATCATCTGGAGACCATACTTGGTCTATCCAGCATTCAGAGACCAGGGAGAGTAGCTGGTTGGTGTTCAGAGCAGGCACTGGATCAGAGGTAGATGAGCCGGCGAGCTCGAGAGGATTCCAGTTGAGTGAGTGCAGCACCAGTACGGGTTGCTATAGGATGTGCCTCCCGCCTTCCCACAATACAGGCGAGATGACATAGAGGCACTGCTCCCACTGCCAGAGGAGACAGAGGAGCCCGATTTTGAGGAGTTGCTAGCAGGACCTGGGATAGCTAACCTTGGTTGCATAGAGGCTTACATGGCATGGTGGGCAGGGCAGTATCGAGGCATACAAGTGGGTCCCCAGCCAGATCTGTAGGTGATTACCAGGGAGCGGGATATAGCCCACAAGGAGAGGGACACTGCATGGGAGGAGAGAGACACGGCTCAGGCCCAGGTCTCAATTTTGTAGGGGCAGCTAGCCGAGGTTATAGGGCAGCTGACAGAGATGATAGGTTAGGTGGTAGTGCTGACAGGGCAGGTCACCCTACTACAGGGACAGCTGGCGGTAGCCCAGGCACAGGCAGTGGCAGGGCAGAGTTTTTGAGGGTAGGGCCCATGGCAGCAGCCATCTCAGCAACCAGCATTTTCATAGGGGGCTGAACCATCGGTATCAGTGCACCTAGGGCAGGCACAGCCACAGAGGTCAAGACAAGCCACAGGAGCAGGGCAAATGGGTCCACCGTAGACTGTATCTATGGTTAGATACACTGATGCGCTAGATGAGATTGCGTATTATGAGAGAGCCATCAGGGGGTTCCCTCAGATACAACGATACTCGGAGATGAGGGTGGAGCAGAGCCGATAGAGATCGATGTCACAAGCGACAGCTTCAGGGTCACGCAGATGGCAGAGATCAGAGGGAGGAGAGGATACAGCCTCTTCTCAGCCACCACCACCACCACCATAGCCATAGCCTTGAGGGCCACCTTAGAGATGCACTTTTTTTTTGATGTATATACCAGCCTGCGAGCCGAAGACGAGAGATGTATGATGAGAGAGAGATAGACACAGATTGTGTCTTTTTGTATAAAATGATTTTTGATATATATATAATGAGCATTTTAGCTATTGATGTGTTATGGAGATGTTGTAGATATTTAATGTGTTTCATGATGCATGTTTTGATATGATATTTATGATGATTATGATGATGATGTTAATGATGATGCTAATGTTTAATGATTATATGATGATGATGCTTGATGAAAATGAATGTGATGATGACAATGTTTATGAAATGGTTATATGATGATGACTTTAGATTAGATGATGACAGATGTGATATTGAATGTTTAACTTGTGGATTATATGATGCAAACGTTTAATGAGTTATGATGGATGAAATTTATGACTAATGACTTATGTTGTTATAATGATAATGAGAGTATACTAATGATTATGTGAATATGTTATTGACTATGTTATGATTGACAGGTGACGAGAGAAGGAGATGGAAGAAAGTGACGAGGAAAATGGCCGAGCTTACCCCAGAAGACCCCATATCAACTAAGTGCTACCTACATAGCCCTTGTCGTTAGGGCCTCAGGCCGATGTAGTTCTCCCAAGAAGGGAGGAAAAATATTGAAGTGTTTGATTTATGGTTATGATAAGGATATAGCATTTCCCATATGTCTAAGGGTACATGCTTGAAATGATGAGGAGGAGATGACGCTACAACGTTTGCCAAATGGTGTAAGCTATAACATTGGTCGGGGTTTTTCATCCCTATTAACTATCCATATTCGTGATGGATTTTGGCTAGGAATGAATTGAGGTCTATTTATGCTTCAGCAAGTATTGGTTTATGCTTAACATAAATTGGGTGGTTGAGAGTTTCCATGTGTATTGTTGTCCATGGAAACTAGAATGATTAGGCTTATGTGAATGGTTTGAAAAGAGTCGATTTAAGTCGTTTTGACAAATGATGTGAGTGAATATGACCAAAGTATAGGCAGAAAGTAAAAGGCGTAAGTGCCCTTTTATTGACAAGGACCAAAAAGAAAACATAGACAGGAGTTATTAGAACCAAGAGCCCCATTTATGCGTTGCATCATTGACCATAGTTATGTTAGAACGGTAATCGAATCACTTTTGACACTAAAGTGAGCTCGAAGTCCCTTGAGTAGGTGATAGGATAGAAGGAAAAGGGTAACCCATTTTTAGAGTATGGATAACCTTGCCCCTTTGTAGAGGAAACCCTGAGACAACTATAAGTCAAGTCCATGACCCATTTTTTTTTAGAGCGGACTGATCAATGCGGGAAGTCCACATAAAGATGTCATTTATTTGGTGGTCATTTGTGAAGCTGATCGATGCAGGAAGCTTCAGAACAAGTGATGTTTGTAGCAAGATTTAGCCATAGCCATCCTTCGAGGGAGTGGTCTATGCTTCGCTTTATAGATTTAAGGGCTTTTGAATAGCTGTCCTTCGAGGGAGCAGTCTATTTAGCTACAACAATGATAATGCAGCTATCCTTTGAGGGAGCAGTCTGCTTTTTGATTTGGTTTTGTGACCTTGGATATTTTGACATCTTGATTTAATTTTGACAGAAGGTTGAGTCATGGACACGACTTATAGAAGATCAAGGGCTCCCTTTTATTAGGACGAAGCATCCGTTCATCATAAAAGGGTTGTAGAGGATTTTGTTAAGGGAAAAAGGGTGAAATAAATTAAGGATTAAAAGGACAGGGATTGCTCAAGGGACGAGTTCAAGTTAAATGTCAAGTGGATGAGTACTCGACTAATAGTAGAATGGTCGTAGATGCAAAGCATTAAGAGGGTCAGGTTCTGGTCGGCCTTCAAGAGAAGACAGACGATAAGTCCCTGATCCATACTTGTGCGTGATGATATAAGGTCCGAGCCAATTAAGAGAAAATTTTCCTCATTTACTGTGTTCCATATTGGCCACATGTTGGTTCTCTTTGAGGACGAGGTCTCCGATATTAAAATCTCGTTCTCTTAGAGTTTTATTATAGGCGCGTTTGATGCGATTTTGATAGACATGGAGATGATTGACGGCTGCAAGACGACGTTCGTCGAGTAACTCAAGTTGAGCTAATCGATCTTGATGAAAGTCATCATTAGAAAGAATGTCATGGAGTGAAATGTGAAGAGACAGGATTTGTACTTTGAGAGGTAAGACAGCCTCTGATCTGTACGCTAGAGAAAAAGGAGTAGCACCCGTAGAGGTTCGGATGCTAGTGCGGTAGGCCCACAAAGTGAAAGGTATTTGAACATGCCAATCCCTTCCAGTGTCGTTGACCACCTTCATGAGAATTTTAGTTAGGATTTTGTTGAAAGCCTCGGCCTGCCCATTTGCTTGTGGGTAGTAAGGCGAAGAAAAGCTGAGTTTGATGCCAAAAGAGTCACAGAGATTTTGGACGGTCTTGTTTTTAAAGGACTTGCCATTGTCGGTGATGATTTTGTGAGGTACACCGAAACGACAGATGATATGGGTGTTGATGAAGTCGACAATCTTGTCGGATTTTATGGAGATGAGAGGGATAGCTTCCACCCACTTGGTGAAATACTTGGTGGCAGTGATGATGGATTGATGATGAAGAGACGAATGAGGATTAATCTCACCGATGAGATCTAAGCCCCATTGTGAAAAAGGCTAGAAATCTTGAGCAACTTGTAAGGCGTGACTGGGGAGATGAAGCAAGTTAGCATGCTGCTGACACTTGATGCAACACCGAACATAATCGCTATAGTCTTGATGAAGAGTGGGCCAATAATAACCCAGACGAAGGATGCGCTTGGCAACCGAGTTACCACTGAAGTGTCCACCACAAATCCCGTCATGGGCTTGTTTAACAACATGAGAAGCTTCAATGGAGTTTAATCAGTGAAGAAGAAGGCCGTCAAAACCTCTTTTATAGAGAAGGCCCCCTAGCATGGTATAGCGATCGGTGTGCTTAATAAAAGCCTGCTACGCATTACTAGAGAGGTGGGGAGGAACGAGAGAATGAGTCAAGTAGTCCTCAAGTTGTTTATACCAAACATATTGTGAACTAGAGTCTATGGTGTGGACGAGATTGATGTCAGTGGAAATGTATGAAGGCAATGGCACACGATGTACCATGACATAAATTCTTGATGAGGATGATGATGAAGAAAGAATATGAGAGGCAAGGGAAGCCATGGTGTCAGCAAACTTATTCTTCGATCGAGGAACGGTCTGCAATAAGTGATGGTCGAAAGATGCTATAAGAGTGTCAACACGGTGTTTGTACCTTTGTAAAATTTCATTTTTACAAAGATATGATCCATTGATTTGATTGACGACAAGTTGTGAGTCACCAAAGATGCTGATGGTCTTGATGTTTAAAGAAAGAGCAGTTTGAAGTCCCAAAATTAAGGCTTCGTATTCAGCCATATTATTGGTACATTCAAAGTCCAATTTAAAAGACAGGGGCATGGGTTCACCTTCATATGGAATGAGGATGACCCCCACACCCCCACCGAGTTGACATTTAGAGCCATCGAAAAAAATCATCATTTGGTAGAAAGTGTCATCAGTCGAGAGGGTGGCGATAGATTCATCGGGAAACTCACACTGAGAAGGTTGATTGTCGGGAAGAGGAGCATTCGCTAGTTGGTCAGTGATTGTTTGCCCTTTGATAGATTTTTGCTGGACAAATTCTAAGTCAAATTCAGCAAGAAGCATGAGCCAACGAGCCATACGCTGGTTTTGATATGGTTTGGAATGCATGTATTTGAGGGGATCAGTGTGGGTGACGACAAAGGTTTTGTGATTGAGAAGATAGTGACAGAGCTTGGTAGTGGCAAAGACTAATGCCAAACAAAGTTTCTCGATATGAGTATACCGAGTTTCATAGTCGACAAGTGTTCGGCTTATGTAATAGACAGCTTGCTCACGGTGTTGCTCGTCACGATGTGCGATCATGGCACCTAACGAATGATTGGTTGCTGAGATGTAGAGGTAGAAGGGTTGGTCATCTTTTGGTGGAATAAGGACTGGTGGAGAGACCAAATAGCAGTTGAGGGCTTTAAAAGCCTCTTGGCAATCCTTATCCCATTTAAAGGAGACGTCCTTCTTGAGGAGATGATGAAAGGGTTGGCAACGGTCAGAAAGTTGTGAAATGAAGCGGTGGATGGATTGGAGCTTTCCTTGTAAACTATGAAGTTGCTTGAGATTAGTTGGAGGTGGCATTTCGAGGATAGCGTGAATTTTAGCAGGATCTATCTAGATGCCATGAAAAGAAACAATGAATCCCAGGAGCTTTCCTGAGAGGACCCTAAAGACACATTTCTTGGGGTTAAGACGGACCTGATACTGAAGAAGGCGAGAGAAGATGATTTTAAGGATAGTCAAATGGTCATGACGAAGCTTGGATTTGCCAAGCAGGTCATTGACATAGTCCTCCATGATTTTATGGAGGAGATCATGAAAGATATAAGTCATGGCACGCTGATATGTGGTGCCTGTGTTTTTAGACCAAAAGGCATGACTCGATAGCAGAAAGTTCCCCAAGGGGTAATGAAGGTAGTTTTGTGCTGATCTTCTGGTGCAATCAGGATTTGGTTGTATCCTGAAAATCCATCCATGAGCGATAACATCTCATGGCCAGCTGTAAGATCAACAAGTTGGTCAATGTTTGGAAGAGTAAAGTCATCTTTGGGACAAGCTAGGTTAAGGTCACGATAGTCCGTGCAGATTCAGATCCCCCCAGTCGCCTTGGTCACAGGAATGATGTTAGAGACCCACTGTGGATAATCGATGGGTTGGATGAAGGAGACTGAAAGAAGGCACTGAAGCTCTTCTTTGACAAGAAGTGCAACACGAGGATTCATTTTGCGAAGCTTTTGCCTAACAGGCTTGGCCTCTGGGTTTGTGACAATGTTATGAGTGGCAATGTTAGGGTCGATGCCAGGCATGTCGGCATAAGTCCAGGCAAAGGCTTTGCGGTTGTCTGAGAGAAATGTGGTATAGTCAGCCTACTCCTGAGTGTCTAAAGACTGACCAATCTTTAAGACTTGAGGAACATCAGAAGATGAAAGGTTAATGTCAATGGTTGATTCATTTAACATAACCTGTGTTTTAGAAGGGAGGGAACGCTGAATGAAAGAATCGTCAGCACCCATATAAGTAAGAATGGCATCATTGTCTATGCAGTGGACTGTGTTGATGGTTGATGAGTCATCATCTATCATGCTAGGATAAATGAGAGGAAGAGACTTAGGAACCCCGTTGAGCTGATAGGTTAGGGGTTCCAAGCGGATGGTGTTTATGCAAAAAAAAACTAAGAGGGATGGAAACCACTGACTCCGTAGGTGAGGATGGAAGAATAGGAGAGTCTAGAAGAAATTGGTTGATGGTTAGTTTGGGGGAAAGGTTTGTGGAAGCCTTAGTGGGTTCTTGAAAACCTAGTCCATACCGTTTCTTAGCATTATCGTCATTGGGTGTTTCGACACGCTGATGGGAGCCTTGTTCGTAACGTCCAAAGCCAAAACCCTTCCATGCACACCTATAAAGATAGGTATGTGCAAAGGTGGGATTGCTAAGAAAGGAGAAATCGGATGTGAAGATTTGAGGCGAGGAAGAAGGATTTGATTCAATAGGGGCTTGATCTAGCCCCCCATAGACAAGATTGGTGCGAAGGCTAGGAGGACCATAAGGAATGACCATTCCGATCTGGCAGTCATAGTTTGGGTTTTGATGAAGTTGTCCATACTCTTGAGGAGTCTGGAACATGTCTAGAGTTAAGAGGCAATATTCCCCCAGTGAAAGTCTTTGGAAGATGTCGTCTATGGGGTCCTTGGTTGGTAATTGAGAAGAGGATGTGGTGGCAACCGCTGTTTGCATACTAGTTGATGCTTCTGCGGATGGAGGCGATGTTTGGGTGGATGCCTTGAGTGGGATAAGAACGTCGTTTGGGCTATAAGTCGTGTTAAAAGTCTTAAAAGGAGAAGGGTCGGCAGGAATGACATGGACTTGTTTGTCGTGTTCAAATTTGACACAATGGTGAAGTGTTGAAGGGATGCAAGCCATGGCGTGGATCCAGGGTCGCCCTAAGAGGATGTTATATTGGAACTCTCCTTCAATGATGTAGAAGAGCTCTGGGATTGTGCGTGGACCAACGCAGATATGAAGGACAACAGTGCCAATAGTGTTAGCGGTTGTGTCATTAAATGATCTAAGGATTGCATCAGTTTTTGAAATGCAATTCTTGGGAAGGGCCAATTGGTCAAATGCGTGAGAGGAAATGATTTTAATGCTAGCACCCCTGTCAATCATAACTCATTTAATACGGGTTCGATCAACGTAGGCTGTGATGAAAAGGGCAGCGTCTTGATCTTCCTCGGTAGAGGTAGGAATCTCAGAATTACTAAAAGTGATGGAGGCGATGGGGGATAAAGAATGGACTAAGGCAGCAAGTGGTTGAGGGTCTTCAGGTTGGACTTCTACTGCCTGTAGGGCTTTGATTAAAGCTTGGCAATGTTGGGGGGAGCTTTGAATAAGGTCATATAGGGTCATCTTCACAGGCGTTTGGTGAAGTTGTTTTATCATGGATTTTGTGATTGCCTCTAAAGAAGTGGGATGGGACGCACCTAAGATGGAAATCTTGGGTTTAGGTGGTTGAGGTGCCTGGACAAAAGGATAGGTCCAAGGAATAGCGGCTTTTTCTTTTGCCTTGTCCTTCTATGACCTTGTGGTTACATGAATGGCGTTGATTTCAGAGATGGTAGGTGAAGAAGGGGTTATGGTCTATTGGTGAGATGTTGACATGGTTGATGAGGTTGGATGGGAAGATGTTGAGGGTTGGTCAAGAGTGTCCTCCAGGAGAAGAGTGTCTTTCTCCATATAGCGGCGAATGACTGCCTTGAGGGCACAATAGGTCTTGGTATCGTGTCCTGGTGTGCGATGGTATAAACAAATCTTTGTATCATCGAACCAAGATGGTTTTGACCCAAGAGGTTGGAATGGCTTGATGGCAGGAAGGGTAATGCTAGAAGTTTGCAAAAGTTGTCGTAATATTAAAGCATACGAACCTACTAAAGGGTCCACGCTTGTTGATGCATGAAGCGCTGGTGACTTCTTCTTGGGGGATGTTGAAGAAGGTTTTCGTACCACCTTTTGGGTTGGTGGTGCGGTGATATGTGAAGACGACACTTTCTTTGTGAGATGTGCCAAATTTTTAAGAGAGGGTTAACTTGTGGTTGGCAAAGGAATTAATGGAGGCAATTTGTGTTGGTTAAGAGACAGAGTAGGAAGCACGCCGAGTAAGGTAGAAGGATGAGGTCCTAAGATGGAGGGTAGTGTTGAGGGTGGAGGAGGAGTTTGCTGCTGTGGTCTAGCAGTCTTCTTTGACTTGATTAGAAGACTACTTTTGGTCAAGGTTTGGGTCAAGTCCACCTTCACTTGAAGGTGAGCGAGGGTAGAGAGAGGGTGAATGCCAAGTGGCTTGATTGGTTTGGATTGAGTAGCTACAGATTTGGAAGTGGGGGTTTGGTCTTTGTTTGATGTCTTGGGTGATTCTACCTTGGGAGGATGAGACGAGAGGGCACGGGAATGTTGAAGAACTTTAAGATGTTCCCACAATCCCCGATGCTCCACTTTCCTTGAAGGGAGAAGTTCTAATTTCTCCACTAATCGGGAAAATGGCTGGGAGGATATTGGATGAGGTTGGGATCCTTGAGAAGATGTGTTAGGTGTGGTAATAGTTTCGGACCCAAGGTGTGTGGGAGTTATAGCTGGATTATCGTTGGTCGAGGAAGATGGAGAATCAGGTTCTTCTCTTGGTGGAGAAGGAACGGGAGAGTGTGACTCCTCGAGTGGGTAAAGGGCAGGGATTATGGTGCCCTCCACTTGCGGTCGAGGAGTGGGTAAGGTCAAGTCCTCCAAAGGTAGAAGAAAAGAGGATGGTGAGACCGGTGGTGCCGGTAAGGTTGAGGCATCCTCCAGGATGAGAGAGGTTGATGGAGAACTAACCGGGGAAAGAGGTTCTTCCACACGTGATGGACTGGTAGATGGGTTAACCTCTTGAGGTTGGTTGGTGATGAAGGGCGAGACCGTATTGACCGTCTGAATATCATGTTCATGCGTGTTGTCAATTAAGGTCTGGACATTATTATTTTGGGTTGGTGGATGGTTGGGGAATGGTTGCTTGAATATGTCGATGCCCTGGTTTGGAGGAGCATTGGGATTATCTAGAATGAGCTCTCCCTTTTCAAGCATGTCTTGGACTATGTTTTTGAAAGTTTTACAGTTTCCTATGTCATGACCTTTGACACGGTGGAAATTGCAGAAGTCATTTTCCCTATACCACGCAGGGATGGCACGTGAGGGATCAAATTGTGGCGGTGGTCAAATTTGGGGGAGGTTGATAATCCCCTGTTTAACAAGCTTTTCCAGTATAGATGCGTAAGATTCTCCAAGAGGAGTATATTGTCTTTGCATGTACCTATGCTGGAATTGACAGGTGGTGCTCTGAGATGTTGATGGTTCAGGTTGATTGGATGAAGAGGATGAAGGTCTAACGGCCATAGCGTTAGCTAAAGTTTTAGACTTAGGATTTGATGATGAAGGCTTAGAAGAAGAAGAGTCATTAGTCTTAGAGTTGGGGTTCTTGCTCTGTAACTTAACTCTGTTCTCCTCGATGGCACGTAATTCAATTTTACGGGCCATCGTGAAGGCTTCGTCAAAGGTACGGAAGGTCTGAACCCTTAAAGTGGAGGAAATGTGTTTGGCACAAGCTCGGGAGAATAGTTCAATAAGTTTAGTTTGAGGTAGGGAAAAGGAGAGTTGATTGATAAGGCCTCTCCAGCGAGCAACGAAGTTAGCTACTGATTCGTCCTCAAATTGGTGGATAGTGTAAAGGTCTGTGATCGAGACCTTCTTGGTGATATTAATGGAGAAGTGGTCAAGAAATAGCTGGGCCAGTTGTGTAAATGTAAAGAGGGAATGGCTGGCAATGGAGCTGTACCAGTCGAGCACAGTGCCGAAAAGGGACATGGGAAATGTGCGCAAGAGTAATGCGTCATCATGGGCGATAAGGTAACAGGCATGTCTAAATGCCTGTAAGTGTTGTTGTGGGTCTTCCTTGCTTTGAAAGCGAGAAAATTTGGGAAGCTCCCACTGGTTGGGGTATGGTCTAATAGGAACGGAAGGATGGATAGGCTCATTGCAAATTTGCTCGTATGAGAGAGCATTGCGTGAGCTGGAAACGGATGTCTCTAAGCTAGACATTTTATCCATCAGCATTTTGATGATGTCTGCTAACGGATTGGTAGGTGGAGCGCCCCCTAGATTATAAGGTGCTTGAAAGATATTTGGAGGGGCGTATGATGTGGATGGTTGCATAAACGCAATATATGGATAGCTGGTTATGGGAGCAAAAGTTGGAGCCAAGGGCACTTGTGTTATGGGGTTGGTTGGCACAAATTGAATAGGGGCCGTCAAGGATGGTTGAGGCGTGGCTACGCTTGTTGAAGGGTAAACAGTTACTCTTGTGTTTATAGGTGCAAGAGTAGGGGGAATAGAGACTAGAAGTTTTTGGAAAGGTGTGGGGTTTGGTTGAGTGACTTGAGGTTGAGGGAGTACCAGAACCCCCATGGAGGTAGGTTTAGATGGAGAGGTTATGTTCTGAAGGTAAGACACGGTTGGGTTATTGGTGGAGGTGTTGTCTAATGGTTGAATGGTCGGTGCGGTTGATGTGATGCTTGTGTCAACTAAGAAAGTCGGCATCCCATAGATTGGATTGCCCAGGGAGTCATGTGTTTGGCTATTTGCGAGATAGTGTTGTAAGGCTTTGACGTTAAGGTCCAAGAATCATGCAAAGTCTTGGTCCCCTTCTGGAATGATAGGAGTTTGAGGTGGGGTTGGGCGAGTAGGAGTTCTTTCAGTCTCCGAGTTGAACTCCATTATAGGACTAGTTATATATGGTGAAGATGGAAGCGGTTGTTGGCTAGCGTGGTCAAGAAGGGCCTTGGTTTGACTGCGTGTCAAAACCATTTAAGGCAAGAAAGGGTCAAGTTTTAGAAAACTGTGTTCTATCAGTCTCAGAAAACTAGAATGGATGTTTAGACAGTCAGAAAGTTGGATTTTAAGCTTGCTGTTTTTGGAAAAGGAAAAATAGATAGAGATCGACATCGGTAGAAAAACCAATGTTGGTGAAGAAGACTGCCGATGTCGGTCAGATGACCGATGCCGGTACAGAAAAGTTGCCGACGTTGGTTACAGGACCGATGTCGGTTACTATGTTTTCTAGAAACTCAGAAAAAAAGTTTTTGGAAATGGAGAAGACATCCTTACCAGCTCAAAAAAGATAGATAAAAACAAAAAATATGATGATGACAGACAGAGCCTAGCATTAAGTCCCTAGAAAGAATTTTATTAAGATCATGTGGCTTATACCTTAATATGATGTTTGAGGAAGTTGGCTATAAGAAGGGTCCTAGAATAGGCAATCTAAAGATGGTTTCAGGTACGTTAAGGTGCTCAAAAATCTGTATTAGCTTCTGTATAGCCCTGGTGCTAAGGAGCAAGCTCCCCTCACTTCACGATTCTAGTGGTTACCTGGTTTTACTTAGCCAAAATATACTTTCACTATAGTTTAGACTCTGCCAGAGAACAGAGTTGGCTTTCCCCTTGGTGGTGAAATCCAAGTAGGATTGCCAGGTTGGGTAAGGTTGTCCATTGGGTGATGAAATCCCAGTCGGGCCTTGTCTCAAGTGAGTTTGATGTTTTATTGAGTGCACGTGGTCTAGTAGTGTAACATCAAGTGATCTACGGTTTATTCAATATGCGTTTTACTGATTACTAAGTGTGGACTAGAAAGATGCAAGAAAGCAAGAAATGAAATGCAGTAAGTTTTAAAGCCCCAAATCAAAATATGAGATTGGAATGAAGACAAGTTGGAGAAAGGGTTGAAGAAAATGATTTTTTTTACTAGTCTAGAAATGCAAGAAAAAGTAAGAAAGAGTTCTTTTTATTTCCTGCTTATGATTTTTTTTTAGAAAAGAAGAAGGAGGTGAAGGTTAAGAAGCCTAATGCAACTAAATGAACAAAGAAGGAAGGGAACCCAAGGAAGGCCCTAAAGGGGTCCCACCGGGCGTGCCAGAATGTTTCTATTCAAATTTTGTTTTTCAATTTCAAAGGAAAGAAACTAAAGAAAGAATGGTCAAGGCTTGTGTACCTGGATAAAGTCTGCACACTGTAATCCAGACGCTGTAAGTACTCCTCTTTGGCTGTGGAGGAATGACACCTGCAAAGAAAAGAAGCTTGGACAAAAGAAGGTGTTAAATGGACAGATGGTGGGTTGTCAAGCAGAAGCTTGATCCCAAAAGTATGAAAACTTCCTTAAGGGATATAAACCCACTAATTAATGAAAAGAAATGTCTGATAAATAGCTGAATAATGAAGAACCAAAATGATAAAGAAATAGAATGAAAAAGAGAAGTAAAGACTTACTTGAGAGAAGCTGTCAGATTGATAACAGTTGCCAGCGTTGGTAAGCCTACCGGTGTCGGTTGGTCAAGGTGCCGACGTCGGTTAATATGCCGATGTCGGTTTGGGTAGTGACCGGCGTTGGTCGAGGCAAAGGTCTTTAGATGAAGTCTGGTTAAGTCTGTGGTCCATGGACAGAGTTTGGTTAGGGTCTAGGTTTATTTGAATAGTCTATGGACAGAGTCTGATCAGGGTTTTGGTCTGTGGACAAAGTTTTGGGCTTGGTTGAATGGTCTGGGGTCTGAGTCTGAGAGTCAGGTTAAATGGACAAAATGTATGATCCGATAGAGGATGGAAGAAATAGGGAGGTGGATAAATCAAGATCTGGGTCTGGCTTGATTAACAGTCTGGTCTAGGGAGATATTGTTTAAAAGAAATAACTGAAAAGAAAATAAAAACACAGACAGTATACTTACCTGTGCCTTGTGGAAGATGTGCTACCAATGATTCCTGAGCCTACTGTTGATGTAGCTTGTATGGAGAACCTGTTGCTGATGCTGCACCTGAGGGAGAGAGTGGGAGGCTTGATTGAGAGTGTTCACAGTTTGATGGATGGTCGAAGGTTTGGATTCGTCAGTTGCTTCCAGAGATTAGCTAATTTCTCATTTGGATCCTCAAAGAGTTTGAAAAAATGGGTTAAGTAAAACTGACGTCGGCGATTCCACCGGCGTTGGTCGACACTTGGCCGACGTCGGCGGTGTTAGAATGGGTAGAAAGAGCCACTAAGCCCATTTTTCATCCACCAAGTGCACTATCCATTGGAGAATGTCGAGATTTGGGCTAAATACGCATGAGAGTTTGTTAGGTGGTTAGAGAGAATTAGGAATAGATCTTGAGTGAGTCATAGGATAGGAATTAGTCCAAGGTGAGGTGTCCCAGGCGAGGTGTCATGGGTGATGTGTCCAAGGAGGGGGGGTTAATTCAAAATAAATTAATTATTTTAAATTAGTAATTGTTAGGAATGGACTAAGGAATGGACTAAGGGGGAAAGTGACCAAGGGTTAGACACTTTTTAGGTGTCTACAGATGGTGATAGCTAAGGTGGGTTTGCTAAATTGGCATGATCGAGAGGACCAAGGGGACTAGTAAGGATATAAGGAGCATGTGGGCACATATGAGGATGGGTAGGTCTACAATTGACTCCATGGTGGTAGTCATGAAATGAGGTAGGGTATGTTTTAAAATTAGTATCCTATCTTGAGTTTTATAGTTGCATTGGGGTTTGAGGGTAAGTTAGGTTTGAATGGCTAGGCCCTAGTTAGGGTTTTTGTGAATTTGGGTAAATTTATGGGTGAAAGGTAAAATTGAATGGGTGGGTAGGTGAATGAGATTGGGTAGGTGAATTAAGGTAGAAAAGTAGGATATTTTACATGTTTGGTTAGTTTTAGGGTAGGTTAGGGTATTAGGTGTTCTATTATTGGAACACCCATAATGACCATCGATGATTGAGTCCAACCATTGATAGTGGGTAACCAAAAATATAAATACATGTGATAATTTATGGTATCCATGCCTTTTAGGGGTCAAATCATATAATTTTTATGTAGATGCTAGAAAAATGTTTAGGGTTAGGTTGAGTAAGAGGTAGTGTTAGAGTTGTAGATGGTTTAGGCTAGGTGGGTTTGGTAAATATTTCTAGATAATATCAAATAATGAATGGGTAGGAAAATAGGTAAAATCTAGTAGGGTGATGGTCAAAATGGTGAAGGGTAGGTAAATATGGTGAATAATATAGGGAACCAATTTATGTGCTAATGAATGTTTGTAGGCCTGAGAGCAGAAATAGATACATGATCAAGTGTCATGCATCTTCATGGAACTCTTGCAGGGGATGACCCTAGTTAAATGGGCCCATATGGAGGAGGTTGGATTAGGAGTGATGAGTTATTATTAGTATGTGCCTTGGAATGCATCCATGATCATATCTCTCATCAAGAGATGGGATCTAGTTATGAACACCTTATTATTATAGACTAGCAAGATGATGATCTTTCTCGAGGATATACATAAGATCACATGGATTCCACTCTAAGGCGATTTAATCTATCATATAGAGCAAGAAGAGTGGGAGGATCACAACTTTATACAAAGATGACAATGATCAAGTTAGATGGTATGCTAAGGGGTTCAAATATAACACATTATATGAGAGGCCATAGGATGAATAGAGATTAATGACCATTTTCATGATGGTTGTCTCATGCTTTATTCTTCCTAACTTGAGTAATAAGATGTTTCCATATTTTCTACTGGGGGTGTTGGTTGAGATATTACTAGGGTGGACTATATTTTTTTGGGTACCTATTCTCTTTGTATAGATATACAGGGAGTTGTGGGGGTTTAGGGCCCATAAGAGGTATGGTATTAGTGTTAGCCTAGTTTTACATTGTTGGGCCTATGATCACATCTAGGTGCTAAGGCTAGTGGGATTACCATGGGTATGATACATGTAGATTGAGTATTCAATTGGGTTTATGTGATGGAGAGGTGACTTTGTCACTCTAGGTGTAGGGGGATGAGCACATGATGTGGATTGGTCTAGGGGTACACTATTTGCATTAGTGATCGACAAAATTATTTGGATACCCTATGCCTATTTTATAGTATGTCTTAGCTATAGGAGGTAGACCTTATCTTTACAAAGTTATAGGTAGATTCTTGGACAGAGGGATGAAAAGGTGGAGCTCATCCTATTTGATAGGGTGCAAAGGTATTTTGGCCTTGTATAGGGTATTCTAGGTGTATTTCCTAGGTACAAGAATGAGTACTCTAATATTTTATTACTAGAGTCACATCTAGTCCTAATTTTTTTAGATCATGAGGAGTTTTTATCTAGGCCACAAATAGATGATGTAGGATTTGTATATGGTTACATGGCATGGTACCAGACACTATACGTGGTAGTCTATTTTTGTGATGGTGATGTTGGTAGGGGGATTATAGATTCAAACCTAGATATGAGAGGGGGACAAAGGGAATGGGTATATGGCATGCCCCAAATGCTCAGGTAAGAGTAGCACCAACCATTACATAGGCACATGTTATGACACTACACTATCATGTGGATATTTTATAGGGTTAGGTTGTGACCCTTATAGGTGATAGGGACCAAGTAAGGGCTTCACTATCCTTAGTCACATAGGAGAGGGACTCCTTGAGTTAGAGGGGAAGAGGAGTAGCAACATATATAGGACCACTAGGAACCATACCCATGGTATGATACCTAACAATAGTGGAGGAGTTACAGTATTATGAGGCCATATTTTTGATGCAATGTCTTGATGAGCCTTGATGGGGTGAGTATAGAGTGAGCTTGGAAGGTGTGATAGTGTGGCTAATCTAGGGCATTAGGTAATTTCTATATGTGGACAAACATGTGTTATAGGTGGATAGGTATCAGGACCTAGTGGTATGTCAGGAGACAGTGGTGCCCTAGGGTCATAGATATGACATAGTTCATACATGTTATATATTAATGTCTATCATTTTGATTTTTGCTTGTGAGCTGATGTGATGAGATGAACATTTTGAGAGAGAGACATGTATATCTATTTTTACACATTATGATGTTATTTTACTCATCACACACACACACACACACACACACACACACACACACACACACACACACACACACACACACACACATTATCTTTGTTTATTGCTTATGGATGTTAGACACTTATGTAGACTCACCTAGCTAGGCATGAGATGGTTTTGATTTATGGGTATGCTTCCTGACATGCTAAATTTAATGAGTATATGCTTCATTATTTAGAGTTAGACATGTGGTGAAAAATGGTTATTTATTTTATTTCTCATGGATGATATGTTTTTATTATGTTTTTCATGGTTGCGAGTATGGTTATGTTGCTTCCTATGACACATATACATATTATTGTTGTTAATTTATTTTTAAGGTAAAATATATGAGGTAGTTTAATTATCAACATGAGATGGATGAACAAAGAATACAATCAAGAGACAAAAATAATAATGAAAAGATCAACTATCCATAATAGGATAGGAATAGGACATGATGCTTCTTCTTTGAAAAGGACTAATACAAAACCAAATTTGAATTGGCTTAATAAACACAATCCCCTCGAATGCTTTACACTAGCATTCATTAGGTGGTTAAAAAGGTATCTTGACCACATGATGTCAAGTAAGCTTAATATCCCTTGCTTAGAGTATACAAAGGGAAGATGGATGAAAATAGAATCTTCTTGTGAGACTAGCATGCCTCTATTGTAGGTTTCCAAAGAGTCATTATAAATAAGTCTATGCCATACAAAGTGTAGACTAATTAGTTTGGGAAGTCTACATGTGAAATCCAATTGTGGATTCCATTTTATTTTTTTGTGTGAGAGTCGATTGTGGCTTTCAACATTAGTTTACTTTTGTTGGGATTTTGAAAATGGGTCTTTTACTTTTTTTGTTATATATGAGAAGCTTATCAATGCAAGAATATTACAAGAAATTACTATGATTTTGACAAATGCTTTACTGAACCATCCTTCAAGGGAGTGGTCTAAGTTTATTTTCTTTGTTTAAGGTTTTGTGATATCTATCTTTCAATGGAGTAGTCTACCTTATATTTGTGTAATTTTAGTATGCTTATGTATCTATCCTTTGAGGGAGTAGTCTATGAATGCTTATGAATGAACCATGATTCTATTAGTTTAGATTTTGATTTTTGATCACTTGAATTATGATTTGCATAAACATTCTTATATAGGCTTAAGGGTTCACCTTTATGAAGGCAAAACTAAAAGAACAAAAAGGGTTGATTAGGTGTAAAGAGGTTTAGGTGACAATGATCATGGGAATCCATCCTGGAAGAGGGGTAGAAAGTACCATTAGAATCATGCCATGGATAGAGCCATGGTACCCATTATTAAATATTAGGTTATGATTGTGATGGATAATCACATGATTCAATTTTAATCATTTTCCCCTAAAATAGGGAGATGAATTTAATGTGAAAGGAAGGGATGAGCTTAAGTTAAAACAAAATGTGAACTTAATCCTTCTTAATAAATGAATGGATGTAGATGCAAATCATTGAGGGGCTCAGGTTTTGGGTTACCTTCAAGAGAGGACAATCGGTAAGCTCCTGATCCATACTTGTGGGTAATGATATAGGGTCCAAGCCAATTGAAAGCAAACTTGCCCTATTTACTTTTCTCCATATTGGTGACATACTAATTTTCCTTTAAGATGAGTTATTTGATGTTTAACTCTCACACTTTAAGGTGTTTATTATAGGAATGATTGACATGCTCTTGATATAAATGAAGATGGGTAAGGGTTGATAAATGATGCTCATCAATTAACTCAAGTTGGGCTAAATGGTGCTAATGATAATTATCCTTAGAAATGAGATCTTGTAAATATATGAAAAGAGAGGGTATTTGGACTTTGAGAAACAAAACTATCTCTACTCCAAACACCAAAGATAAAGGGGTAATACCTATACAGGTTTGAATTCTAGTATGATATGCCAATAAGGTGAAGGGGATGTGCAAATGACAATCTTGACCATATGCGTTGACCATTTTAATTAGCATGTTTTTAAGAGTTTTTTTTATAGGCCTCAAACTATCCATTTTCTTGAGGGAAATAGGGAAAAGAGAAACTTAACTTAATTTTGAATGCATCACATAGACCTTGGACTTATTTATTCTTAAAATACTTACCATTATCAATGATAGTCTTATAAGAAACACTGAAGCAGTAGATGATGTGATGGTTGATAAAGTCAATAATCTTTTTTGCTTTGGTAAAGACTAGAGGAATCTCCTTTACCCATTTGGTAAAATATTTGGTCACAATGATGATAGAATGGTTTCACTATTAGGAATGGGGATTAATTTTGCCAATAAGGTCTACAACCCATTATGAGAAAGGCTATAAATTGGTGGAAATGTGAAGACTGTGGCTAAGTGCATGATGAAAATTGGCATGATATTAACACTTAACACACTTTTTCACATAATCACAATAGTCTTGGTTAAGGGTAGGCCAATAATATCCTAGGTGAAGGATGAATTTAGCTATAGCAAGGCCACTAAAGTGTCCCCCACAAATACCATCATGCATTTTCTTGATAGCATGAGAGGTTTCATGACTGCATAAGAAATGAAAGAGGAGGCCATAAAAGCCACATTTATAAATAATTCTTCCCATAATGGTCTAGTGTGAGTTAATTTGGATAAACACTCTTTGAGCATTCCTAGAGGGGCCAAAACAATGATGGTAAGATTGAGGTAGTTGAAGGTCTGTTGATACCAAAGGTTAGGTTGGGTCTCTTTCACATTAAAAATGGTGGGAAAATATAATTTGCCATAAGAAAGTTGGGTAAGTTTATGGATAATGATAGATAGGTTAGAGTTAGAGGGTGAAGATGGGATCAGAGAGGTGAGCTAAGCCATGGTATCAGTGAACTTATTGGTAGATCATGAGGTCAGCTAGATATAATAATGTTTAACTATTACTAAGAGTTTATCAACTAGTTATTTGTACTATTTTAAAACATCATTCTTACATTGGTAAGAGACATTGACTTAATTTACCACAATTTGGGAGTCACCAAAGATATTGATTATTTTGACTCCTAAGGCTAAGGTAGTCTGAAGGCCTATCACTAGGGATTCATACTCAACCATATTAGTGGTACATTACAAGTAAAGATTTAAAGACAAGGGAAGAGGCTCACCATCAAAGGGAATAAAGATGATTCCATCTCCCCCACCACATTGACACTTTGATCTATCAAATAACATGGTGACTTGATAGGTAAAGTCCACCTAAAAGAGGGCCATGATGGAATCATTAGAGAACTCAAGAGGAGGAGGTTGGTTGTCTTATAATGGTGCTTTAACCAATTGTTCAATAATGACTTACCCCTTAATTGACTTTTAATAAAAGAAATCAAGCCCAAAATCTAATAAGTGCATGAGCCACTTGGCCATACATTAGTTTTGGTATGTCTTGGAGTGAATGTACTTGAGTGGGTTGATGTTGGTTATGACATAGGTTTTGTGGTTAAGGAGGTAGTGGTGAAGTTTGGTGGCCACAAAGACTAAATCTAGGCAAAGCTTCATGATATGGGTATATCGAGTATCATACTCTAAAAGCATGTGGCTAATGTATTAGATGGATTTTTCTCTATGTTCATCCCAATGAGAAATCATTACCCCTAGGGAATGGTCAATGGTGGAGATATAAAGCTAAAAAGGTTGGTAGTCTTTGGGAGGGGTGAGGATAGGGGGAGACAAAAGTTACTTTTTGAGTGAATCAAAAGAATTTTTACATTTGATATTTCAATTGAAAGATAAATCCTTATTTAGGAGGTGGTGAAAGGGTTGGAATTGGTCTAAAAGATAGGAGATAAAGTGATGAATGGATTGAATCTTCCCCCATAGGCTACAAAGTTACTTAAGGTTGATTAGAGGTAGCATGCTGAGGATGGATTTGATCTTGGTAGGATCCACTTAGATTCTACAAAGGGAGACAATATAACCAAGGATATTTCTTAGCAAGACCCCAAAATGTAATTCTTGGGGTTTAGGTGGATGTGGTAATGGATAAACTACTCAAAGATGATCTTGAGAATGACTAAATGTTCCTTTCAAAGTTTGGATTTTTTGAGAAGGTCATCCACATAGTCCTTTATAATTTTGTGGATAAAGTCATAGAAGATATAAGTCATGTCACATTGGTAAGTCACACCAACATAATTTAACTTGAAAGGCATGAATCTATAGAAAAAATTTCCCATTGGGTGGTAAAGGTAGTCTTGTGATGGTCTTCAAGGGTGATTAAGATCTAATTGTAACTTGAGAATCCATCCATGAGAGATAACATCTCGTGTTTGATTGTAAGAAGCTAGTTGATGCTTAGTAGAGGAAAGTCATCTTTGGGGCAAGAGAGTTTGAGGTCACAAAAGTCCACATAAATGTGTAATCCCCTTATGGATTTGGTTATAGGTACAACATTTGAGACCCACTGGGGATAGTCAATGGGTTGAATGAAATTGATAGATAGAAGATGCTAAAGCTCTTCTTTGATAAGAAGGGATATTTGAGGGTACATGTGTTAAAGTTTTTATTTGATAGGTTTGGCATCATGGTGGGTGACTATGTCATGGTTAGTAATGATGGGGTCAATTCTGGGCATGTTGCTATAAGACCAAGCAAATGCTATGCTACAGTCCTAGAAGAAAGAGGGGAAATCTTGAAGTTCCTTAGTATTTAGCAATTGGATGATTTTGATAATATAGGTGTTATTCAAAGTACGCAATTTGATATCTATGGTGGATTCATTTAACATGGTTGAGGTCTTAAGAGGAAGGTATTTTTGGATGGAATAATCTAAGGCACCAAGGTAGGTGAGGATAGAAACATCATCATACCATTGAATAGTGTTAATGGTATGAGAGTCATCTCCTATCATCTCAGGATGGATCAAAGGGATGGTTATGGTTTCCTCATCATGATAAGTTAGGGGTCCTAGGTTGATCATGTTGACAAAAAAAAGTTAGGTGGGATGATTTCATCATTTTCACACATAGGTAGAGGAGATGTTGATCTATTATATTAGTCATTTCTAGTCTATTTTTTTAGAAAAAATTTCTTGTGTTCAATTTTAGTACCTTTTGATTATTGATGTAAGTCGTTTCTATTCCATTTATAAACTTAATTGTTTAAAATGTTTGGATTGACAACTCTCAAGGAATCTCTTGCTTCTGGGATCTAGCTAGCACCAAGCAATCCACTCAAATATCTATCTAACCCACCATTTGATTTAGATCTATATTATTTGTAGCTCATCCTCCCAAGTCAAAGAGGAGTTATTTACAATAATCTGATACAACATGCACACAATCAAATAGGTTTTTCAACCATACCCATATTTATTTTCTTCTTCTTCCTTTCAAAATATATGCTAAAATTCATTGAAACATTCCAGCACACCCCGTGGGACCTTGAGTCTTTACTTTGAGTTTCTTTTCTTTGCATATGTATGCTCTTCTCTCTAAATGTGATCATTAAGAAAACTAAAATCTCTTTAAATTTTAAAACTAAGTGCATACATTGATTTCTTAAAAGTTTAGCTCACATAGTTTAACTTAAAGAAAAGTAATCCTATCGTAGCATCACTCTTGTTGCACACACTAAACCAAACCATTTTCATCAATTAAACATCAAATAAACTTGAGACAAGGCCTGACTATGATTTCATCACCTAAAAGTAACCTTACCCTTTCTCAACAATCTTACTTAGAGGTCATTACCAAGGGGAGAACCAACTCAACTCTTTGGTTGAGTATTAACTCTATAAATCAATATATATTGGCTAAGCACCTAACACCCTTATTGTTTTGGTGTGTGAAGTAAGAGGGTAGGACCCAATACCAAGCCAAATATTGATTCCTAATATAGATTCCTTTTTAGTTCCTAAAAAACCTAAAATCATCCATATATTTCCTCTCTAGTGCCTATTCTACAAGCCAAACTTCAGTGACACAATTTATTGAAAGCTTATGGCATAAACCAAAAGAAAGACTAAAAAGAACCTTTAGTATTAACATAATTTTTAGATTGTGATTTTTTTTCTTTGATCATTTCTTGTCTTGTCTCTATTTGAGTGGTGATATTTTTTGTGTATTATCTCCCCCTTACCTTGGATGGTTCTTACTCACCACTAGTGAAAGAATCTAGTAGAATAAAACCCATCACCAAAATAATCTACCTCTTCCAACTCCTCATCCATGGACTATGTATCTAAACCATAAGACTCTCCTCACCCTTTAGGAGTCTCTCATTTCCATTTATAAGTTACCCAAGGATATGAGTATTTTTACACCTTCTTAGACAATAATCTTATGGCCCTCTAGCCCTGCCTTAATATTATGCCTCACTGTACCCCTACTTTGGTTCAACCTATGGACCCACATTATGGCATTCCTTCCTAACTCATGGGAAACAACTCTATTTCCAAGATTACCACCCAACCATTAACTACAAAAGCTTCCTCATCTACCAATAACCCCTTTGGTATAACTATAGAAAACCAACCTGGCCAGCTTATAAACACCCTTATACCTTCTACCCCTACCAATAAATAATCAACCTTAAGATCAACCCAACCATCAACCACGTATACTCCCCTCATTGTAGGAGTACCTACCACTAGAATTGCCAATCTTCCTTTAACCAATACCTCACTTCAAAGTCTTGTGCTACCTATACACTCTACCTTACCACCAATTACCATAAAGGTCACTACCCTTCCTTTGGTCACTAACCTAACCATATCTCATATCCAATAGGTGTCTATTATACCAAACCTAGGTTACAACCCTAACCCACAAGGGCATGAACCTTTACCTAGTACCCAACCACTCTCATCCACCTAACCTTACATATATTCCACCTAACCACTGGTCTCCACATACTAATATGTGGTGGAATCCCAACCTCCTACCCACTATCAGTATGTCACCCAACCACCACAATAATATGCACATTACAACCTTTCAAGCGCATAACCTAAAGTAGACCTCATGAAGATGATCATGGATAAGATGACCACCTTAGACTCATCCATTTTTGGAGCTCATAATGTCTTATCATATGATCATATTTATAATAAACCCATTCACCCATATATCTCTATCTATCCCTATCCTCCTCAGTGGGAGATTCATAAGTTCTCCAAATTTCAGAATAAGGAGGATCCCCAACAACACCTTAGGACATTTAGAGACTCAAATTACTTGATTGCCTATGATAATGCCCTCCTTCTATGCACTTTTATTATGTCTTTGTTAGGACCAACATTAGATTGGTATAGTGATTTAACCAAATATTCCCTCTTATCCTTTATCCAACTGGCTCAAACTTTCTTAGATCATGTTTCAATAGATATCTCCAAGAAGGTTTCCATCACTGACCTCTACTCCATTTGGCAATTTGATGATGAATCCATTACTAATTGTTTATCTTATTGGAGGAGCCTAATCAACCAACTCTCCTTTTCCTTACCTTAACCTGAATTGATCAAGCTCTTTACTCAAGCATGTGCCAAGAACATCTCTTCCACATTACATGTTCAAAACTTTCAAACCTTTAATGAGGCTTTTACTATGGCACACAAACTAGAGAACCAATCCATTGATGAAGGAAAGCTAAAACTAAAAAACAATAAATCTACCTACAAAACCAATGAGGCTTCTTCCTCTAAGCCAAACAAACAAGCCAACATTGGGACAAAAATTAAGGTAACTACAAATGTGGTTATCCCTAAAATTTCTTATCCTTAATTTACTAGCCAACTAAATTTTACTGGTTCCTCAAAGCAAAACACAAGGAAACAAAATTGGAACACCTAGAAGTAATTTACTCCACTGAAAGAATCTTATGCTTCAATCTTAGAGAAGCTATTGAAGGCTAATATAATACAACTTCCTCTTATAAAAACACCTCAATAATTTGATTTCTCTCATCTTGAACCTAATTTTTATAATGAGAATGATCTATGTGCCTTCCAACGAGTAATTAGACATGATGTTAGTAGGTGTAATACCTTCAAAAGTATTATCCAATCTCTCATTGATAAGGGTGTACTTGTGTTGGATAACCCCAACACACCTCAAAACAAAACCCTTGACATCTTTAGGAAAAATTTAACTAATCATGCACCTTCAAATAATGAGAGCAATACAATTGAGTGCTATCATGATTCCCATATTGTTAACATGGTTCTTGGCATGCTCGTTGTTGAAGAACCTACTATTGACCAAATTTGACTTTTAGGTCAAATTAGGACCCCTATAGGTAAAAACATGAGTTTTATATTTTTTATGGGAAATAATTTATTTTAACGGGGTGTATTAAATATTATTTGATGTCATTTAATGTCATCTTATCCTTGGTCTTAATCATATTAGTCAATTTGTCATTTTGGGTCATTTAATGGGTTTTTAGGGGTCATAAATACAAGTGGCATGGTTACCAAGGTGAAAACGTGTCCTATTTTTCTTTAAATAATAAAATATGTTAGTTTACCTATAATGGATGTTAGTTACATTATAATATTTTAGGTTGCTTAATTAAAATTTAAGAATTTAATTGAAAAAGAGAGCATTTGGAACTTGTATGGCTCATGGGGAAGTGTGCCATGAGGGAAAAATCATGGAAGGACTATTAATATTCCTCACACTCATATAAACACTTTACATGATTTTAAAGTGACATTTTAAAGACAAAACCATTTATCTCCATCTTTGCTTTCCTAGACATACATAAGTGACCTTCGGGTTTGTGCTTAGTATGGACAGCTCAAGAGGTTTTAAAATAAATGATTTTTGGATGTTTTATTACACTTGTATAAATTAATTTAAATTAAAATATTTTAAATAATGGTGGCTTGTGGTTCATGAACCATCCTCATAAAGTTGACTATACTCTTTTGCTAGTTATTTCATACACCCTATAGGTTTTGCTCCATTTTAGTCAAATCCATATGAACCAAAGGGTGATGTTGAATCTAGAGGATTTTATATACCTTATCAGATGTTATACACACTTATTTTCATTTTTCATAGTGTTTTGATGAGTAAGTTAGTCCACGTTGAAAGGAAGGTGCTACCATGTATAGTCTTAGTCAAAGTTCTTCTCATTTGCAGAATGTTGGTTTATTATAAAGGTATCATGTAGTTGGTAAATAATGTTCCATAGGTATCACATCCATATATTTCACATCCTTCTAGTTTTTGGCTTTACTATATCATGCCTTGGGCATCTTGCAACCTTACCTCTTCTCACCGTTAACCTTTTGCTCAATTTCACTTACAGTCACATATATGAGCTTGTCCATCTTGTTTATGGAGTTTTAATCATGGTATATAAATTATTTAAATTCATTAAAAGCTAAATATAGTTCATTTAATTTTTTATGAAGAGATAAGTGTGGTTACAAGTTCACCCATCACACCAAGTAGTCATTAGATATCCATGTCTATTTTTTTTAGATGTCTACAAGTGACTTTAACATTAAAACAGATATTTTGGAACTTGTTTTAATACCTCCTTAAGGTACATAATTTATTTTAGGTTTTAAATTTATGTTTTATTTGCTCTTAAGACTGATTCATTCATTTTATGCTCCTTCCTAACCACTCACTGACTATGTACAACTAATAATCACCTATAGGTGACCCTAGCAGAGATGTATGAGTCCTTGTTTGAGAGATTAAAACATGACAAAGCCTTTACTTATGATATTGGTATGAAAAAAGAACCATAATATACTTCTTTGAAGTTGAAAATGATCAAATGGGGTTATGGATCACTTTCTAAGAACAAGTAGTTGTGTTCAAGCCCTTTGTCCCCAAAAGGTGAAAGCAGAGGCCCTTGAGCATTTTTTGAATGGAATATGACATGGATATATGAGTTTTTTATGAATTATAATGATATTTATTGGTAACCCATATGAATAAAAAGAACCTTAAAAAGAATGAGGTCAATAGGAGCAATGGAGACTAGTTTTTTAAGGGCTCAAACTTGTCAATTTATGCACTAAGAGAAGTCAGTGTTACCTACAGGATTGGGCTATAAAGAGAGCTATACATTCAAAAATTGAAAAATTAAACTATGACTTCATGTTTGAGTTATTAAATTTTTTTCAAAGTGACATATATGGTCTAAATTATTATCAAGAGGAATGATACTTTGTGTTTTGTTCCTATAGACACATACAGTCTGTATAAACAACCTCAATAGTGATTTACAACTAGGTATGGAAACATCAAACTAAATTTGGTGTGTTAGTGGTGTTTTATCCCATAAAATTTTTAATGAAGGCATGATAAAGTGTAATTGACTATAAAAATTTAAAAAGAGTCTTCAAATAACTTGAAAAAGGTCTAATTTGCAACTACAAGTAGGGTTTCTCAATCAAAGGTAGGGAGGACTCAGTTATGAGCTTAGAGTGCATGTGAAGGGATAATGAGAAGTGGGAATGATAAAAAGTGGGTAAAAAAATATATTAAGAAAAATATAGAATTAATAATCCCTTAACGTGATTAAATAAGCCTATACAACCCCCTTATGACCCTTTGAGTACCTATAACCATTGTAGATGGTTGTGGCAAATAGTGAGTAGGGAAGGCAATGTTTTTGGTGTGAAGATGACATGACCAAGGGATAAAATAATAAAATTCATTTAAAAATTATATTTTAAGTTTTTAATAAAATCAATTCACTATTTCCAATGCCTAATTCATACATAGCTACCTATAGGCACAAGTTTTGGAGTAGGACAGAGTCAAGGTAATATACTCAGTCACCTAGGTAGGTGAAAAGCATGTGGAAGATTAGAGATAATTAAATTAAGTTAAAAAAAGTTTAAAATGATCCTTTATGAATATAAGAAGATATTTAGGCACTGTATCTAAATTCAGATCATTCTAGACACCTACAGGCATCACTCCAAAGCAAAGCGTATAGTTAGGCAAGGACACACAATCTTGATCAGTCAAAGGGATAAAAGAGAATATATAAAGATGAATTAAGGAATTGGATATTATATAAAATAAATAAATATCATGATAATATACATATGATTTTATAGTGGGAAGCAAGCTAGGAAAATAACTCTAAGCAAGTAAAACATAGTCATCCTTAAAAACCCTGCATAGTCTATCTTCACAAAGTCTATTTTGGTTGTTGATAATTTTGAAGGATATATTATTAGAACCAAGGGATTATATTTTTTATGAAATACATACCAATTTTATATTTCACTTCAATATCCAAATTTTCTATGGAAATAGGGGAAGTCCCCTCTATTTTATCTCAGATAGAGGGTACTTCCCTAGAGTGCAAAATGTCAAGTTTTGGAGGAAGTAAGGATAAAAAATGAACTAAGGGATAAGGATAATTTTTTGGAAGGTGTTATAGGTTTAAAAAAATATAAAAAAACATGAATAAAACCTCAATAAATTATGAAACCAATCAAGAGTGTCCATATTGCTAAGTTTGCAAGCAGGCCTAAAGGCAAGGTTTTGGCCTAGAACCCAAACAAGAGATTTCCCTCATTTATATAATTAAGTATGATTCCAAATATATTTTAAATTTTTTTTTGAACCATATAAAATGTTTTAAATCATATATTTTTTAGGGGAATCCATGAGGAGCCATTTTGGGCTTCAAGGATAACTCAGGCCTACTAAGCATAACTAGGCCTAAAGTTCAAATGAGGGGCCGATTTCCTTTCTAACCTTGGTAGAGAATTAAAATGAATTTGAGGATTAAATATTTTATAAGTAATATAAATAATTATTAATCCACTTTTTAACTCAAAACTCTTTCAAGTATGTAGGAAAAGAGGGAAACAAGCTCGATAAGAGAGGTTCAAATGCTCGTATCTTTCATGAGGAATTGTATGGAAGACAAAGGAGTTTGTGGAGGTTATTAGGGGTATTTAAGATAATTTTAGTGTAATTTTTATAAAAATTAAATTTTATTACTCTATGAGCAAATCTTAAGAGGTCAAATAGGCCTAAAACCCTTGAAAACCCTTAATCAAGACCTGATTAGAGAAATGAAGATGGAAATGAATTATAATGCAATTATTTTCTCATGAAATTTATTGGAAATTTAATAGGACTCAGGATCCATCCCATACTTTTTATATTTATAGACTTGTACGGATAGGGTAAAAAATAAGCTTTTTTTGATAGTTTCATGCATTACACACTGAAATCAATTTTGGAGGGAATATTATTACTTGTAATAACTCCATATGGTCATTTATTAAGTTTTTAGGTAATATTAATACTTATAATAAGTAAATATGGTAATTTATTTCTAAGTAAAAACTACTAAGTGTCTAAATAATAACTCTCATCTCAGCCAATTAAAACTAGCATATTAGACAAGCTAGTGAGAAGGACATAAAACTTAAAATGGGGTGATTTTAAGGTGTGGATAATGATTATAAAGACATGAAGTGTATCAAAAAATTTAATACATCCCATCCCATGGATTTTCATGGGAAAATGAATCCAAATTTGAGGACAAGTGTGTAGGGTGCATGAAAGAGGAGTTTTCTTGGTAGCAGTTGATGATATCTCATTTTGGGATGATTCTAGAGGACTAGAACTTCAAAAAATGCATGGAGAGTCATATATTAAATCCTTCCCATTAATTTAAATCATTATAATTTTTATTAGTTAGCTATGAGGTTTTCCAAGAAGCTCAACAATGAAGGCAATTTTTCTGAGCTAGTTAAGAGGATTTTATGCCACTTTGCAAGAGTTTTATAACTTGAATGGACACTTTTACTTCTTAACCTTTAATGTTTCATACCATAACCTATTATAATTAAAAATTAAATAATTATCTTAGCTTTACAATTGTCCTTATGATCCTTAGACTCCTCTCTTCTCCTCTCTCTCTCTCAAATTCTATAAGAACTAGCCATTTTGGCTATTATAACTTATGCTCCACCTGAGTATGGCAAATCCATGCTTAATTTCATACCATTTGATAAATAATAATACTAATGTTTACCTCTTATTGACTATTTTTAGTGTGTTGTACTTGAATGTTTGATCTTGCTTAGTGAAAACTATGGATTCCTTAGCATGTTGTCTCATTTTTTCATCTTATTTGTAGTTGGAAAGATTCTTCTTGTAGGTCATGTGAAGTGTTCTAATAAATGGCAAGGATTGAGTGAGTTATTATTTTCATTACTGAAATTAAAGGCATCTTTTCTAGTCTTCCTAGCTTTTCACATTCATCCATAACCTCATAATGTAACATTGATGTGAGAAGATGCAGATTGAAGGAGTGTATGTTTAGTTTATCCGTTGATTTCATGTGTAACATGCAATTGGTTAGAATTCATCATATTTTTTGGTATGTCACATCCCTTAAGTTAGTTTTATTTTAGTTATATCTCTCCCTTTCCTCCCCAAATTTTAAGTGTAGTTTTCATCCAAAGTGGTACATCAAGGGAGCTAACCATATCTAGAGATTCACCTCATCCTTAGGCTACCCACAAGCCTAGAGGTGTTTCAATTATGCCACTTGGATGAATAGATATTTTACCATCTCCTCAAAGGTTAAAAATCCTAGTGACAACACCTACCTCCCAACCTATCTCTTCCTTCTCCTCTCCACTTATTGAGGTGGTGGTGTTACCTTCTCCTTTTTTGGAGATCTAAACTGAAGAAGCCCCCCTTTCTCCTCCTCCACTTATTGAGGTAATGAAGCCATCAAACCATTCTTCAACTGACATACTAGAAAAAAACCCATTTTAACTTCTCCCTTGACCACCAAGAAACTTACTACCCCTTTGGAGATCATTCTCAAAGAGGAAACCACCATGTCTACATCTCCCATAGAGGATTAACCCATTAAAATCTCACATCCTTTGATTGAGGAAGAGGATGAGGTTGTTATCCTTATGTCTCAACCTATGGTCTTATATTTTAGGTCCACTATATAGGGAATAAAACCAACCTAAAAATCCTTCTCTGGGTTAGTACATAAATTGGAATTTGTCTCCAACCTTGACATGGATCAAGCCACCTTTGGTAGTAATTACGGATACTTTATATTAAAAAACAAAAACTATCGACCAAACCTTTAGTAGATCAACCCACCACTATTATTATCTAAACCCCTATCTTACCAACCAAACCAATGAAAGCTTATACCAACCCAGATATTCTTCAAGTACCCAAGGCACCTAAACCCTAAGTGACTAGATCACCTTCTCTTACCAAATCAACCAAACCAACCAAGAACCTTGGCACCTTCCCTACATAGAGTCTTAATCACCCATCTATGAAGGTGGAGCTTACCCTACCAAACCTAATAACCAAGTGCCAATCCAAATTTACCAAGGAAGAAACACTAAAAGGATAGAGGGTCAAACTCCTGCCTCCCTCAACCTTGCCCTCTATCTTGGGGTCCCATCCTTCCACTTTGAGTAGGAAGCTAGTTGTCCCAACTAAAACCCAACCACCACTATTGGTTTCACTAGCACACTTGCTCTCTGACACACCTATTTTCATCAAAACATTAATAATCAAGTTGTCCACCTTAAAATCTCTACCTTACCAAAACCAAAACCACCAACCAAATATGCTACTTTACCCAAACCTTTTATCACCAAACTAGCTCCCAAAATGACTTTCACCTTACCAACAAATACCAAAACCCATAAACCCTCTCCACCTTTATCTAACTCCTAATCTACCATTTTACAAAATTTATTGTAAGATTCTTGCTTGAATTTACCCCCTATTAGGTCATTTGACCCTCTTAGTTCAAAACTAGTTTGGTATGATGATCACCAAGTGTGCTCTTATCATAAGAAACTAGGCCATGACATGAAGAAATACAAGCTCTCCAAAACATTATCCATTATCTATATGATTAGGATGAACTATTAATAGATGAGCCTCCCATAGGCCCATTACCCATCCAACAACTAACAACCACTAGCCAAAACCTATCTCTTCCTCCACTCTCACCTTAGAGTGATGAAGAACTACACACCTCTCCTACCTTGATTCCTCTCTCTATCCATACCATTCATGTGGTCATGAGAGTGAAACATAAGGATAAGGGGAAGGCCAAAGTGTCAATTTCATGGACATATCCATGTTCTAATTCCCAATAAAACCCTACCTAAACATCCTCACCTTCACCCAAACCTAAGGTATCTATCTTAGGTGCCTCCTAACCCAAACCCTTTGAGTCCATTAAGAGAGTGGTGATTAAATAGATTCACTAGACTCTGGTGAAGATGAGCATATATGAGTTGATTACTATGCCACCTCATCATCATCAAATAATGATAGATGTATTGCAATTGGTATAGGTCCAACTTGCAGACTCTCAACCTTTGGCAAACTTTGTCGGTGATCTTCAAATTTCCAACCTTTTTACCTTTAAGGATTCAAAAATACCTTTTATCCATATTGATGACCCAGATCCCCCTCTCTTTATTACTACTTACATCAACCAAACCTACATCAAATATGTCATGGTTGATGGGGGAGCTAGTATTAATATCATCTCCTCCCATGCCTATAACCAACTCAAAATTCTAGACAATGTCGTGTCCAAAACATTAGCCATCCTTTGATCCTTTAACAACACCATGACCACTACCCTAGTAATGGTTATCCTTCATAACTATGTAGGACCCTGTACATTCCTCAAACTCTTTTATGTAGTGGAAGGTGAATTTCAATACAATGTTTTTCTAGGATGACCTTGGATCCATTCAATGGGTTACATCCCCTCTACCCTCCATTATTACATTAAATTTGAGCATGAAGGCTATCTCATCACCATCCAAGCTAACCCAAGTGCCTTCTCAACATGAAACATGACCTACTACCCCAATGACATCCTTCTATCCTCATTTAACATACCCTCCTTAGCCAAAGACAAGACATCTACCATGAAATAGGAAACCCTACCTCCTTCTACCAATGAGGCATCAACTAACTCATCCATCCCCTTAGATTAGATCCCCACCTTAGACCCCTTATAATCCACATTCCAACATCTTTCACTGGGGGAATATTTCCTTTTGTACCTTGACACTTTCCATACTCCCTAAGAGTATAGGAATATTGACCACCAACCTAGGTATGACCCCAATGTTGGATCCATTGTTCCCTTTATATTTTCACATTTTCAAACCCATTTCATCAATGAGGGACTTGACAATCCCCTTGGCACTTCCACTACCTCCCCTTCCCTCAACCATTCACCTCTAACTTCTCATACCTTAACAAGTTGAGTTTTGCGAAAAAATACTTCTATAGGTGTGCTTGGAAAGGATTTGGTCTTAGGAAATATGAGTATGGCCCACATGAGTTGATTTCCATTAAGACTAGAAAGCCTCATGAAAAACATGGACTTAGTTTCATTCTACCCACCAAAAATTAAAAAAAAAACCATCACCTGTCATCATTATTGAGGAAGACACCCCTTCCTCATCGACCTCTCTTCTACCTACATGTGAGAATGATGGCATCATCCCACTAGGCATGTTATAATGTTTCAATGAATTTTATCTTATATTTTGAAAGGAAAAAGAATAAACTAAATATTAGTATGGTTAAAAAACTTGTTTGATTGTGTATGCATTGAATCATATGATTGTGAAGAAATCCTCTTTGGCTTGGGAGGATGACCTAAAAATAAGACAACACTAAATAAAATGATGGGTTAGATTGATAGCTGAGTGGATTGCCTAGCACTAGCTAAATCATAAAAGCAAGAGCTTCCTCAGGGCTATCAATCCACACATTTTAAACAATTAAGTTTATAAACATAATAGAAAGTACTTACACCAATAATTAAAAGGTTATAAAATTAAACACAATAAATGCTTGCTAAATAAATAGACTAGAAATGACTAATATAGTGATAAGTAAGTCAATACTAGTGCTAAATATCTCAGGTCAATTTTTTAAAAATAGGTAAGGGTCTTGAATAGGTAGGGACACAAAAAACTAGATTTGGCTAAGGGTAAAAGGGTGAAAATAACTTGTTATTTTTTGCCATAGTGACCATTGGTGGTTAGGTTGACCATCAACGATTAAGGAGACCATTGATAGTCAAGCTAATCATCAATGGTTAGACAGACCATTGGTAGTTGAGAGAACTATTGATGAATATTATGTGTAGGTCTGGGTTGGTAATGGTCAAATTAATAGGATCTTAAAGTTCGATTCTGGGAGATGAATTAGTGCTAGGCCGAGTGCCAAAATAAAATAAAGTAACTAAATATCAAAAAATAAATACTTATCTTATAAAACATTAATAAGGTGATTGATTGAGGTGGTTGGCTCATTGATGGAGTCTGGCATGATTCTGATAGAGTAATAATACTTGGCACTTTGGTAGAGTGGAAACAACAAGTTGGCTCTTTGATGGGATGGTTGGATCATTAGATTTCTAATGATGATTGACTTACAAAATAAAGGAAATCTACATGCATAAGCTATTGATAATAATTATAAATGAATTTCACCTCCATGTGCCTCTCTTCTTATAAGCAAGACAAGAGAGTTGAAACATGACATTAATTGGGCCTTCTAATTTTAACTCATGCATGAAATGGCTTGCTTGTGGATTTAAATGAGCTATTTTTAGAAAATCAAGGTGGGTGGCTTGTATATTGGTGGTTAAGGAGGTACACCCTGATTATTAGTGGTTGAGGGTGAAGGTAAAAAAGTGGGTAAAATTGAGGTTAATTTAGTTAGGCAAACTGACCATGGGTTAGGCTCAATAAGGGGTCAAAAGGTTAAACTAGTCTCAAGGGGATCCTAAGGTGGTCTAGGGGAATTTTGACATTTAGAATTATGGTGTGTAGATTTACAGTGTCATATTTATTTCTTCTTAGTGTTATTTGGTAGTTTATTTTTTGGGGTTGTATTATAAGATAAATATAGGTCTTTAGAGACACGTGTAGCATTGGGGTATATATTGGTGACCATTTCCATACTAAATCCTAGCATTTATTTATTTCCATTGTGATCTAATGGATGAATCCATGAATTGGAGAATTTTCTTCTTAGATCCTACTTTTATTGACAAATAAGAACTTTTGGATTATTTGGATGATCCTCTTGAAGAGAGGTATATTTTCTCTCAAGGCATTTAGGTAAAATCAGACATATTTTATGGTTCTATATCTTCCACCTTAAATATTAAGGAAAATAATACTTCTTTCTAGATCTCCCCTTCACTTATGAGTGATTTAGGTGGTGGTGGTGTTGACAGTAGTTATTTTGACTTGGGATATCCTATGTTACATTCTTATTCTACTAGTGGTATAGGGGGTGAGGAACTACCATTACACCTAAACTTTACTCCTTTAAATCTGAGTAAATATGTCCCTCTTCGTATGAAAGGTCTTATAGGGGGATTAATCACCCATTGAATCCCCAAGATATTTCCTCTCATCAATAATGATTCACCTTCATAGGATCTTAAGAATCTAGGGATATCCACAAAAACCATTAGTTATTCTAGAAGTATGGAGTAATAATTGCATCAATAGACAATATATTTTCCCAAATTTGAGTGTTCTATATAGTCCCCTAGGATGGAAAAGATATTAGATATCCCTAAGAATATTTTAGGGAAGAAAGGAAAAGGAATTTTAAGCTCATAGAGAAATAAATTAAATTGATGCTTGGAGAGGATATAAATATGGATCACGTTATAGAGTTAACAAATATTGTGCTTATAGGCTATTTTTTTAGGAGAATAATCTCTACCTAGAATTTATAAAACTAGATAACCTAATTATGGAGACCTCACATTAGTTACTCACATATTTACCAAATATTAGTTAGGGGATAACTTGCCTTTGTTTTAATATCTTCAAAATATCTAACATTCTTATTATCTTAAATATGGTTTTGGGGGTCAACATCACTTACAATTAAGAGGTGGATACCAGGTTCTCAACCATGTGTGGATAAATCCATGACACATATTTGAGTAAAACTCCCATGATTTCTACTATAATTTTAGAGTAAGGAATTTTTCAAGGAAATTTGGGATAGAATTGGGACTTTCCTTGATATGGATTATAGATTTAAAAAGGATTCCTCTAGGATGGTGGCCAAAATATTAGTTGCCATAAACTTATAAGAGGGTTCATAAGAGGATGTGGTTTTGTAATTTGGCTCTTAGATTCACACATAAAAATTATACTATATAGGTGTGTAATTTATGTATGTTATGCCTATGGACACTTAGCTAATGAATACTCCCATCACTTCTCTCCCAAATATTGGAGGAAGAATTAATTTCTTTTATCCAGCCTGATCGAAAGATTATAGCTAGTGGTGTTAGGACATAAGGTCTCCTTCTTAAAATATGATAGTATGGGATATAGTTTAGCCACTTTTGGGGATGAAAACCCTTTGAGTTATTAACAACATATTTTAATATTCCACCATTCTATTGTAATAGGATATGAAACTTATTTGTTTAGGAGAGGCCTCCAACCTTTGGTCAAAGACTTACTTATTCCAATAAATGAATCTCACTGGGATGTGATGTTACTAAATCCCATCATTATTCAACATACATTTATTAGGGCCACTTTTTATAGATCTATGATTATGTTTATGGTGGAAAAGGTTGCCTCCTCTTTGGTGCTTTCTATGGATAACCCCAAAGCTATTTTTTAGAAGGAAGGGATTGAGAAAATATCTAATATTAATAAAACTACATTTAATCATCCTTTAGGAGAGTTATAGATTACAAAAAATCTTTAGGTGGACAATCTCATTATTAGGTAGATCTTACCATAGGATAGATTAGCAAAAGATATTCAAAATAAGATAATTTCTTATGTTTCAACCTTTATTGAATCATTATCCACTCTTAGTCAAATGAGTTATACTCTAAGATCTCACATAGAGGCTGAAGATAATAAATTAGACAATATTGAAGGTGATCTAGTTATTCTCACAATTTCTACTTATTCTAGTTTTCATAAAGGCTGACCTTCCAAGATTACCCAAGCAAAAAACACAATAACTTTATATACTCGTCAAGGTAAGTAAAAGAAATTATTGGGCCCTTTGGAACAAGGGAAACCCCAATAAATTGTTTTATATTCTCATTATCTCCAAAAATGTAAGAGGGTAGGGAAATCCATAAAAAAAATTGATTTGAAGAGTCTTATTCATTTGCACAAGTCAAACATGATATTGATCTAGGAGACCACGGGAGAAGGGAGTAAGGTCATTTAAGGTTTATCTATGTTTTTGAAGGACTGGTATTTTTTGGCTTCTAAATCCATTGGTATATTAGGTGGATTTATTTAAGATAGAAGACCACCACCATGAGGTTGGACAATTCCATTTTTTCACTTTGGCATTAGGGTGAAACTTGAATAAAAGGAGCTTGGAAAATATTTTTCTATGTTGAATATATATGGTCTAAATAAGGAGATGTTGGAATATTGGGATGAATTATCAACCTAAAATTATTGAGAGATAAATATCTTGTTAATAGGGGTGACCTAAATTTCACCATCAAGAGAGTAGAGGTGTAGGGACACCTCTACAAGAATGGATCCACTAGCTAATTATTTCCTAAGAAAATTAAGGATTTTAACTTGGTGGACTTGTAACATGTTAATTTTGTTCCCACATAGATGAATATGAGAATTTAGTTAGATAGTGTGTCCAAGAGGCTTGAAAAATTACTCATCTCATATTCTCTTTTGATTGGCTCTAAAAAATAAGATATTAGGTGACTTTGCATGGTGATTCTGATCATCTTCCTATTATGATGTAAATCAAAATTGGGGATAAAAATCCTTTAAGCCCATTTAAATTCAGTATAAATTGTCTTAAGGATAATTATTTAATTAATTTGGTCCAAGATGAGTGGGATATTTTTTAATCTTTCTCTCTATAGTATGTTAGTCTAAAATTATCTACCAATCTTAAGAGAGTGAAGAAGATGGCTGCTAGTTGGGCTACTAACAAATGACTAACTATTAAAAAGGAAATTTGATATCAGGAAAATTAGATTGTTGTTATCTATGGACATGACTTTGAATATGATTTTGGTAAGGATATAAAGAATAGTCCCCAAAATTTTGGAATTGAAATTATGTGAATAACTTGATGATATTGCATCTTAGTGGTGACTCAAAAGTAGAGTTCTATGGCTAGAAAGTAGAGATGAAAATATGAAATTCTTTCAAATAATTCAAAACACCAAAAAAACATGAATATTATTTTGGAAATTAATAAACCTAATGGTTCCACCATGTGTACCTTCCATGATATTTTTGATATGAGAGTCTCACATTTCATCAATTATATAAGCATCCGGCTCAAGTGAATATAGTAGAGATTATCAAAATATCTTCTTACTTTATTAGTTTCATCAATGAGGCCAAAAATGAGAGGCTAGAGGTGGATAAATCTAGGTAAGAGCTTTTAAATACCCTATCTACCTTTCAAAAGGACAAGATCTTAGGGCTAGATAATTGGTCTATTGAATTATTCTATGGCTTGTTTGATTTGATTGGGGAGGACTTGATTTGGGTCAATAAGGAGTCAACATTCATAGGGAAGATACTTGGGGATTTCAATTCCACCTTCATCACCCTCATACCAAAGAAGAACATCCTAGACTAATTTGATGATTTTTAGATTATTTCCTTATGTAATTTTATCTATAAAATCATTACTAAAATCATTTCCATCCAGATCAAAGGTGTTATATCCATGCCCATTTCAAAGGAATAATTTGGCTTCTTACATGGGATAAAAATACATGAGGCTACTGGGGATACATAAGGGGGATTGAATTCCATTAAAAGGAAGTTGTCATATATTGTATTTAAGTTGGATCTATCTAAGGAATTTTATAGAGTGAATTGGCTCTACTCTAGATTAATTCTGATCCATCTTAGTTTTTACCTTCCAATGGTTAACTAGATTATGGGATACCTATCTTCTATATCATTTTTATTACTTATAAATGGATCATAATAAAAAATTTCAATCTCTTCACATGGTCTAAGGAAGGATTTCCCACTCTCCCATTTACTTTTTATTTTAATTTCTGAAGGGCTAGGTCATCTCATGCTTGAGGCCAAAATATTGAGATATCTCAAGGGGTTAAAATTAGTGGGTCCATCTTCCTTGTGAACTTGTTATTTTTGGATGATAAGTTATTTTGTGATGTTTATAAAAATTATATTACATATCTCAAGGATTCTTGTGGATCTCTTTTGTGTGGTTATGGGCATGATTTTAAATGTAAAAAATTCTAACATTTCCTTCAATGGTTTGGATGAACATTATATTAGATGGATTCTTGATATATTATCCTTTCTAAATGTTGGTATTTTGGGAGGACTTAAGCATATAAGTTTTATATTGAAACCAAATGACTATAGGGAGCATTATTAGAATTGGTTGATTAACAAGGTGGAAAAGTGTATCAATTATTGTTAAAAATATTGGATCTCTCTTGGAAGTAGACTTACACTTATTAAATCTATGTTGGATTCTATTCCTATCTATTGTCTTACATTATCTCATATCCCAAAAGGTATCCTTGACAAGATTCATGAAAAAAGCTATAAAATTATTTGGATGGGTAGAAAATAAAAGGATGGAACAACCCTTGTCAAATGGAAAACCCTTGCAACTCTTAAAGAAATTGGGGGATGGAGATTAAATATATTTATCTTTATGGAGAGGCATTAACTTCCAAAATTATATGTAGGATTATCACTAAGGAGGTATTTTAGAATCAAATCATATTTCAAAAATACATTGAACCTCTCATCATGGAAGAGTGGATTCATATCGCTATCAAAAATTGTGATAATTATTCTATTATGGAAATCCTCCATCCAAAAATTTCCAATCATTGGTAATTGGGTTTCTTGAAGGAGGGGTATATCACCATAATCAAATTTTGGGTTGATCCTTGGGTGGGCTATGATTATGATGAAAAACTACCTGAGGCTTTGAATAACACATTAGAGGGATTGGGAATATATTTTTTATTTCAAATCAAGGATCATAATCTCACAAATCCATGTCGATGGGGATGGAAAAGTATTATCACCCTAGGTTTAGATGAAGAGGATGGTATAATATGGGATGCATATGTTTAGAGATTAAAATGGATTCATATCAGACTTACTACTATGGATGATGAGTTAGTTTAGTCTTAGAACCCAAAGATGGGGCAATAATTAGTGATATTAAGTTACCGATCCAAATTCCTTTATACAGCTATAGTTGTGAGATAGTGGCAGTAGAAGAAAATATAATGTTCTTTACAAAACTAAAATCTATATGTAGCTCACCTTATGAAAAAAATAACTCACTTGGGAAGTACTTCAAAAATGGAATTGGCATGGTCTGGGGTGATGCAAACTATGCTTTCAACATTATGATATCATGAATCATCTTCTTATTATAGACATCAAATTCTTAACACCATCTGTGTTGAAATTATCAATCTTACTCAAATTGCACTCAAATGCACATTTTAGGTCAAAATCCATAAAACAACCTAAATGGTTTGAACTTGTCACTTACAAGTGTTAGTTTAGGTCAAAGTATCCCTAAATAGGGAAATGCATTTTATGGGCCAGCTAACTTTGATTATATTGTTTCGATTCAAAATGACAATTTCACCATTTAGTACTCTGGATTACTCTTTTCTTTTAATTCATTGGTACATGCCACGTACCTTTGTTATTTGGTATTGGTAACATTCTAAATGGGAATATAGCTCCAAGGCATCTAACATTACCTTCCAATTTCTCTCCAACCAAATTATGATATAGTAATAGGATTTTCTAACCATTTTGATTAATTTTACACCAATTTCCAAAGAATTACACTAAACTTGATTAAAATTACTTAAGATAATTAATCCAATTTAAGAGCTTAAGTAAGAATTCCATAGATATTTTTAAATATCCCATTATTGGAAATTAATTTTGAATAGCTGTATCACTAGTGACATCATCTATGGGGTGGCATCCATCAAGCTATAAGTGCATAAAATATCAAGATTATGGGTCACCAATGCCTAGTTAATGCCTCCCATGCCTCTTTAATGCTTATTTATCTTGAGGATATTTATGAGCTTAATTACAAATATTATGATGGTCATGGTTGATCCTGACCAATCTTAAAAACCTATAAATAGAGAGGCCATAAACATGAATAAAAAAGCTTAATTTATGCAAAGTTATTATGCAAAATTGTCTCCATAATCCTTTGAAATAGACCATTAAAATTAGTTACAAGATTTATTAATAGGCTAATTTAGTGATTTGGAATCATGAGCCTAGGTTTTATGGAGTGTTCTTGAGACATTAGAGGATTTTTCCACCTTTGTTGACAAAGACAAGGATGCTTGATCAAGGGAGAACATGATTTTGAGCCACATGGGTATGGTGAATCCATTTAGGAAGGTAATATGATGTTTGATTTCCTTCATTTGTTTCTTGTTATCTTTTGTAATTATAGTAGGAATAGATAGGCTTAGTTATTTAGTTCTTTATACATTTTTCATGATTTATGGACTAATGTTTGACTCACTTGATTTGTAATCCTCTCTACATCTTGGCACACCCAGTGGGACAAGACACATCCCACACATGAAGAATATCATTATGCCACTTTAAAATCTTCATTTAGATCATTAAAACTCTTTCAATTTGATTTTCTAACTTTATTTTGCCATTTTTATTTGTCACAGGTTTACACAGTAGCTGACATTGATTGAAAACCATTATCAGTTGGCATAACCATCATCGGTATCTATTGGTATAACCGATGTCAATTAGATAACCATCATCATTTAGAAAGTGTAACCAACATCATTTATATAACTGATTTTGATCACTATGTTTTTTCTTAAAAACACAAACTTGAGAGCTAAATAGGCCATTTTAAAATGCTTGGTTTGGGGTCATACAGACTCTATTTTGGATGATTTATTTAAAAACCATGCATTTTCTCCTCAATTTTCATAATTTGACATAATTTTAGCTTCAAGTTTCATATATTTTCACAAAATTTTGAAAATATATTTAAAATGTTCCTAATCTAACATATTTTCTTTTGAGGTTATGCTTTAAGGGTAGACAGGTAACTAACGGATTTCAAGGTTGATAAATCATGTTTTAGAACATATTTTAAATGTTTTAAAATGAATTAGGAACATTATTTTGGTGCTTAAAGTAACATTTAAAGTGCTTAAATAAGTGTTTTTAGCATTAGTTTTCAAATTTACAACTAAGACCAAGGGGCCAAATGAACACTGCCTCATTTTCCATTTGGGCTTAAAAATGAACTCACCTTTCCAATTTTTTTTATTTACTTAGTTGTTTAAGTTAGATTTTGTTTGGTAAAAAAAGGGATGCTGCATGTATGCTCTTCCATTTACCCCCTTTAGGGAACCCTTGGAATCAAAAGTGGCATTCTTAATGCAAAAAAGCCTAGTCCATGGCTTAGAAAGAATGTCATCTAAAGCACTCCCCAAAAACTCATTAAAGTTTGGGTAATCTTGAAAATGACCCTAAAGTCTTTCTATTTTATGCTTTCTTTATTTTTATGTAAACTTGGTAAATGAGGGGGATGTCATTACCTCCCAAAAATTCTTTAGGGAATCTTTGACCTAAGGTTTCATCTCCCAGCATTGACTTCACTTACTCCTTCTGAGTTACACATGGGATGTATCTACATTTATTCATCACAATACACTGAGCAAACAATAGGATGTAGTGGTTGTAAAAATGACTAGACCTTTTTATAACTAGCCAATGTTGTGGTCACCCAATTTTTGTGCTTGTCTTTTACATTATTTGTCATGAAATTCATTGTTCATTTCATTCCCCTAGAATGATTGAAAATCAATTAGTTTTAGTCAACCCCATTTTGACATACCCTTGCTAGGATTTAGATGATTATACTTAGTGTATTTTGGTCATTATTCTCTTGGTATGCTTTGAGGATAAAACTTGTTTATTTGTTCATAATCCATGTCAAAATCATGTATTTGAGTTAAGAAGGGTAGCATTATGATACCCAAATCATGTCAAATATTTTTTTCCTTTGAGTCTTTGAAACATAACAATTGACCACATCATTTGAGCATGCTTATGCCATTAGGTTGCTCAATTTATTTCAATAACTTGTTTACCATTGTATCAAAAACCATTTGTTTCAAACCTTGTTATGTATACCATTTGGACCTTGTTTATGCGTCATTATGTTATCTACTCTTGTCTAGATTATTTGGTCCAATCCCAGTCTTCAATATTGCATTTTAAATTAACCTTGTCAAGTTTGGATCCAAACATTGATTAATTTATTTTTAGGCCTCGATTCATGGGGTTGGTACATAGATCTTTTTTTTTAGGTTGCATAGCTTCAGTTAAATGATTACATAATTTTGAACACTATTGATTGTTTATTTGTTTGAGTACCTATCCTGATCATTTTTTATGACTTTGTTTGGGAAAACACAACCTTTCTTCAAAAACCTTTGATGTTAGACATTTGACGTTAGGTTATTTTATGCCAAATATTGGAACAAACTAATTTTGAGATGCATCTTTACCCTTTCAACCAAGGTTAAACCTTTTGTCTTTTAAACATCACTTTTCATAGTTTGTAGAAATTTAAGTTTTTCTATATTTGAAGCTTTATTCATTAAATGTAGATATGTCTAGCTACACTTATGGTGCAGTCATGGATAATCCAACTTATGATAGAATGGCTGCATAAAATGACTTTTATGACTTTAGTCAAGACCCCTATGGTGACAATATGGTTTGTGAAATAGATTTATATCCACCTCACAAAAATTAGTCATGGGAATATAGTCAAAATCCAACTTATGATCCAACTCATGATTGGAATGATTGGGTTTATCAGGAAGACTTGATGCTTTAGCTTGTGTAAGTAATCAAACTCCACAATGTACCAAGATCACCATTTTAGGACATCCTCATTTAGTTTGCATGAGTAACCAAACTAAGAAGTGCCTAGTCATCACCATTTTAGGATCTCCTCCTTTGGTTTACACAAGAAACAAAACTAAGAAGTGTCTAATCATTACCATTTTAGGACCTCCTCCTTTAGTTTACACAAAAAACCAAACTAAGAAGCATTTAGTTGTTACCATTATTCACCCACCACTAGTTTTTGATGAACCTATTGTTGAAGAACCTCCATTTGATGAACCAATTGTTTTTTATCCCTTATACAATAGTCTAATCTTCAAAATCCATCTTATGAGGATCAAAATGTGTTTAAAATTGATATTCTATAACCAATTGTGAACCAAAACCAACATGTTATTATTGAAACACACATTTGTGAAAAGATAAAATATGATAAGTTACCTATTCATATGTTACCTATTTTTAAAGAGCCTCATCTCCTTGACAAGATAATCTTGATAGAGTTGTCTCTTTATCTTTTCCCACTCATTAGGGAGTCTCACTTTGACAAACATGATTTTGTTGAGACATCTTTTGTGTAGTTCCCTCTTTTTGAGGGGATTCACTTAGACGAGTCAGTCTATGTTGAACCCTTCCAAGATGAATCAGTTTTTATTGAGCCCATTATGCCATCATAGGCCATTACTTGTCAAAAAATTAGCTTTCAATAGAAAATTATCAAAATAACCATATCAGATGAAGAATCAATATAAGAGTCAAGTTCCATTTTTGAATTGACATTAGATTTAACATCAAAAATAAAATCAACATTAGTTGCAACATTAGATTTAGAGTCCCTTGCTTTAGAATGAGAGTCAAAAATAGATTATAGTATTGGTTTTTACAACATTGGTTATAATTACCTTGCAAATCAATTTGAATATATTTATGATCCTTCTATAGTTTTTGAGGATGATTACTTTAGCATCAACACAAGTTCTCCTAGTATCTTCTATGAGGATTGTGTTGCCTTTCACCATCTAATTTACCACCCAACATAGCCATTATATTGACATTCCACCTCCTATAAGTGTCGATCAGGACTGATAGAATCATACTTTGTTGAACTACATCCATGGCAACATATCATTTGTAGAATATCAGAGGGACCAAGACCATATTCATTTAGCAAAAGAATAATCTCCTAGTGAAACCTTTTTAGAGGCACTAGGGGATAAGCAAAGATCAAACTCAAAATATTTTAGTGACACCTTTTTGAAGGTATTAGAAGATAATCAAAGTCAAATGTTAACATCTCTTTGTGAAACCTTCTCAGAGGTGCTATGGGATAATCAAAACAAATTCATTGGTAAAAACCTCATCAAGGCACCAATAGTTGAGCATAAAATTTATTCATTGTTTACTAAAGATAATATCAAAGATCAAATCAAAATAACTTCTAATCTACAACATAATCAGATGGTATTTACTCTCAAGATCAAGCAATAGAATAATCTGATGGTCCTATCGAGAGCATCTTTAGAGGTCTTCAGCCCCACCATAACCAAAATTATGTTGAATCTATAATCAACAACATTACATGTGACTAAAAGTCCTAATCTTCATTTTTTTCCCATTCATTAAACATTCCATTATCACCCACCTATTTATTACCCACTTATCTCATTTATCCTACCATTATTTATCATCACTGGTATCACTTTCCTTTATCAAGGTTATAAGGATATCTTATCTCGATGTTTGAAGTAATCAAAATCAATGATATATGAAGATCAAAAACACATTATTGAGATCAAAACCAGCAACAAGTTCTTAACAGAGCAATTATTCTGAAAGGGTGTTGGATAACAATTTATATAGCTGATTATTTTTGTTGTCTACATTGACTAGGATGTGCATCTCCCTATCAGTAAGAGCAACAAAACCATTTTTAATATACCATTCACCCATTTACCATTACCATGCCTCATCTCTTGGGTACAACCCTATAGACCCTTTTTAGGCATTATTATACCATTGAGATCCATGAACCATGCCATTTAAACTACATTGACTTGAGGTCCTTCAGGACTATGTAGGTAGTACTCAATTTTTATTGAGGTCAAATCACTCATCCCTTTCCCACACTCTCACCATTTTGAAAGAAATTGTTAAGTTTGAATGCTCTCACCATTTGGTGAGTAACCTAAGCTAATGCTCTCACCATTTTGTGAGCAATCTGATCCAGTCATTGCTTGGGGGTAACTTTGTTGCCATTATATCCAGTTTTATTTTGATCATTTCATTATACCATTTCTTTAATATTGACCAAGGCTTGTTTTTAGTCATCCTATTTATCCCATTTTGATCTTGGTTCCTTTGGTTCATCTTGCACCTTTTACGAGGGCATTCTGATCTAGTTTCAATAGCTTTTGAATTCAATGTTGAAGTACAGACTATGAACATAGTGTGACATTTGATACGGAAAGTTATCTTTCATCTATAATCTTATTTGGTATCATTGATTATAATCACCTATGGGAAAATTAGTTTTGTTTTGGTACCCCTTATTATAATCAGCCTTGGGCAAATCAATATTATGAAATTATTTCCTACTTATAACTGCCCATGGGAAAATTAGGTATAATGCCTTTTTATCATGCATTACCACATCATCTAGTCATTACTATTATCATTTGTCTTATCGTTCACCTTTTTTTGTGAACTTGTTATGACCTAGTCAGTTTTTCATCACCTTTTGTGTGGACAAAATTACTGTGACTTGGGATTATTTTGGGGTTATATAGGCCATGCTTGATTCATGTCAAGGCTAACTTAATTCTTCTTATCATACGCTCTCATCATATTGTGAGAATTTTAAGTTAGTGTACTCTCACTATTTCATGAGCTAGACCATTTTTTATCTCTTAATCCTCAATCAAATTGAAATACTAAAAAAATCCAAAAAAATTTCATAAAACCATTCAAAAACTCAAAAACATTTTATGTGTTTATTTGATTGTTTTTTATTATCTAGTCTTTTGTTTTCATGTTTGGTCTTTCTTCTTTGTTTTATTTTTCCAAGTACATCTTGATGGTTCACATGGATCTTGATTATTTATATCTTGGTCTCATGTTGTTAATATGTTCTTGCTTTTTATTTTTAAATATTTTTGTTTCCACTTAAGTCTTGATTGATCATATCTTGATTTAAACTTAGGTTCATTTATGTTTATCTTTTTCTTTGTATTTGATTTTTTGTTTAAATGTAAATCTTTATAACTCTAGTTTTGGTCATTATTTTACCATTATCCTTAGTTATAGATATTCACATTTGAAATTGATTAGTATAATTAGAATATTATGTCATTATAGGTTATTTATAATTATAATTCCTAATTTATTTTTATATAGCAAGCACTTTGTGCTCAGGTCTCAAATTCTTAAATGTCAACATCAGCTCTGATGAACAATTCTCAAGAACACTTTACAAAACCTAAGCTCTTGATATGGAATTAGGCATCTAGGTAACATGTATTTTAGCACTCAAATCTATGCTTAGACATGCATCTCTTCACATACATTGTGATTTTAATCAATTCTTGTTCTATTTTCATCATTTCTCATTCCATTCTCTCCCAAACTTGGGTGAACTACATTGACCTGAAGTTCATGTTAGAACCTAAGTCCATGGAACTATGTAGGTAGTGCTCAATTTCTATTTAGGTTAGCTTGGATATTTACATTCTTCTTTTCATCTCTCTCATCACTTTTTACATTCTCATATGCTTGGCTTAAATGGATTTCTAAGCCATTGCCCCATTACATGTATGTTTGTGCCCATTCACTTTAACCTATCTTTTTGGTTATATCCTTGAGCTATTTTTCTTTCCAATTGCCCATGTTGGGCACAAAATCTAAACCACATCTAAATAAAATCAGATCTATAGGGGAAAAATCATTATTAATTCTTTATCAATGATCAAAATTTGCCCTACTGGGGCAAAACTATTTTATCATGATCACATTTGATCTACTATAGTACTTCTTATTATCTTCTCTTTAGAAACCTTGTTCTAGTGGTGATTCCTTTCCTAAATAAAAACACTCTCTCTTTTCCTATAATTCCAAGCTCTCCACACTAATTCCCATGATGTAAATATTTTAGCGTGTAACTTATCTCGAGATTGATCAATGCCATAAGCATGCAACTTTTACTCTTAAATTGGGTACGTTTAAAGTGTGTCCCTTACATTTATGGATTGTATCTTTCCCATTCCCCCAATTTTTAGGGCCTATTATGATCCTAATTATATTTTGATCATTGATGGTAATCACATGTGCAAGCATTAGCTCATATATATGTGATTTATTCCATGAGTTATTCTCTCACTTTCTCTCTCTTTTAAAGAGTCCATCCTTTTCTAATATCCTAATATGTCCTCTTGAGGGGACATCATGGGTCTATTCTAATTTATTATTAACAACTCTTTTCTTTTAAAATAATTTTATTTACCTAAATATCTCGCTATGCCTTCTCAAATAGGGGAAAAATGTAGACATCTAATTCCTAACACCATTTGTGTTGAAATTTTCAATCTTACTTGAATTGCACTCAAAGGTACATTTTATGTCAAAATACACAAAACACCCTAAATGGTTCAAACTTGTCACTTACAAGTGACAGTTTATGTCAAAGTATCCTTAAAGAAGGAAATGCATTTTATGGGCCAGCTAACTTTAATCAGATCATTTCAAGTTAAAATGACAATTTTGCCATTTAGTGCTCTAGATCACTCTTTTCTTCTAATTCATTGGTATACGTCATGTACCTTTGTTATCTGGTGTTAAAAACAACATAAATGGGAATACATCTCAAATTCATCTAACATCACCTTCTAGTTCCTCTCCAGTCAAATTACAATCTAATAATATGACTTTTTAACCATTTTAATTAAGTGTGAACCAATTTCCAAAGAATTACACTAAACTTGATTAAACTTACTTAAGCTAATTAATCCAATTTAAGATCTTAAGTAAGAATTACATATATATTTTTGAATATCTCATTATTGGAAATTGATTTTGAATATCTACAACACCTAGTGACATCATCTATGGGGTGGCATCCATCAAGCCATAAGGGCATAAAATATCAAGATTATGGGTCATCCATGCCTAGTTAATTCCTCTCATGCCTATTTAATTCTTATTTATCTTGAGGATATTTATGAGTTTAATTCCAAATATTAGGATTATCTAGGTCCACACATCTCAATCTTGAGATGGATGGTCTTGGTTGATCCTAACCAATCTCAAAAATCTATAAATAGAGAGGCCAAGGACATGAATAAAAAAGATTGATTTACGCAAAGTTATTATGCTAAATTGTCTCCACAATACTTTCAAATAGACCATTACAATTAGTTACAAGCTTCATTGATAGGATAATTTAGTGATTTAGAATCATGAGCCTAGGTTTTATGTAGTGTTCTTGAGACATTAGAGGAGTTTTCACCCTTTGTTGACAAAGATAAGGATTATTGATTAAGGGAGAACATGCTTTTGAGCCACATGGGTATGGTGAATCTATTTGGGGAGGTAATATGATGTTTTCTTTCTTTCATTTGTTTATTGCTCTCTTTTGTTATTCCCATAGGAATAGATAGTCTTAGCTAGTTAGCTTTTAATTCATTTTTCATGATTTATGGACTAATATTTGACTAACTTGCTTTGTAGTCCTCTCTATAGTTGTCACTTGTCCATACATTTTCAATATTTAGGTTGAGTTGGATGATTTTAATGGGGTAAGAGACTACAAGCATGGTCATACATTTATTTATTGTATTGATAATTGGATTTAAAACCTAAGCCTAAGTGCTTCATGGTTTTACCTCTGATTATGTCTTGGGGTATTTGGTTGTGACAAATGCCTCCATATTCCAAGGAAAAAATTCTTACTTTTCAATTTATTTCCTAAATTGAATTAATCTTTTGGCACTTCAAAATCATTCCTAGAATTCTTAAACATTGATTACTTATCCATCCTCCCATTGATCATTTAAATTCCCAAGGATAATTTTATGGTGCTTTTCAAGGCTCCCCTTCTATTTTTTGTGTTGATGGTATCCTTTTTATAACCTTTAAAAACTACTATCATTTTAAGGTAGGTTTGGGTCACAAAACAAAAAAAATTATTGAGATAATGGCATTGAAACATCTCCTTAAGCTTGAAAAAGAGTTTAAAGTGTGATCTCTATAGATCTTTGGGGACTCTATGGTGGTTCTAAATTGGTTAAAATGGAACTCTAAACTAGATAATATGATCTTTCTCTTTATTTTCACTATTACTCATAACATGATTCTCTCATTTGACATAATCTCCTTTAGTAATATATACCAGGAGATAAATACTAAAGCTAACTCCATTTCAAATGAGAGGATCTGCTTGGTTCTTGACCTTTGGGTCATCAATGAGTTTTGTGAAAATTATTGTATTCAAATTTACCATATTTAGGTGTTGGAGGATTAATCATTGAACTCTACCTATTTTAGGAGTTGTTTGGTGTTACGCTTTGCCTATACTTTGTGGGTTTGGCACTTCTTTACACTTTATTTCTATTTTTATTTTTTAAAAATACTTTTCTATGGTTGGAACTTAGTTAGGGAGTACTTGTCATCCTCATTTCCTTTTCTCTTTGTTTTTTCCCTTTTGGATGGGATATTAATCTTCATTATTTTTATGCTCAACTCTCTCACTGCACTTTGATGTATCTTTCAGTTTCACATTTATTCAATGTATCTATTTTGACTAGTTTTAGTTTTATTTTTGGTATCCCATACTACCATCTTTGTTTCCCTCAATGTGTACTTTATTCACATTATTTTGTGGTGATATGTAGGATTACATGGAATTTGATTTGGTTTTTTCTTTGGGCTATTTTTAATTAATTGTCTCTACTTATTAGCCTATTGTTTTTACTTATGACCATTCTTTTATACATTATTTTGGACACTCTACTTTTTGTATGCTTTTATCTTGAGGTATCTTACATATATTTTCCTTATTTGTCCCGTTCTTCCTTTGGAATGGTATTACATTTACATATTTCAATTTAAATTTTTAATTAATATGAAGTTACAACTTTTTTGGGGGGGGTGGATTAAAAAATAGAACACAAGACTTATAAAATGTATAATAAACCATATTTTCCATATGCATATAGGTCTGAAAGTTAGTTTAAGATATACATAGAACTCAAGAAATAATTAGTAAAAAATATATATTTTACTTATAAATTATCAATGAAAGTTAACTAATCCCAATACCTTATGAACCATAACACTTAAAGAGAGTATGCTATGGGTCCTTATATGTGAAATCACCTAAAAGGTATGAAATTGAGAATATATATCAGTTGGTTGTGACTAATCATAATTAAATCAGACCTAAAAAGGAAGGAGAATACTATGGAGGTTTTCATCACTTAAAACTATAAATTAAAATGTGCATATGGTAAATTGGATTTGATGAGATCATAAAATGAGAGAAATGTGTATGGTGTTCACCATAGAGTTGAAAATTCCCTAATATTTTAACATAGAGGACTTGACAACATTTGTTTGCATGATGGAGGTTCATGTTCCATTTAAATAAAACTAGGTAAGAACACTAAATCATGTTCTCAATGGGTTCAAATATACTTGGTGGGTTATTATAAGATTAGATGATTTTGAATGGGAGTAAGATTTCAAGTTGTTATGCGCGAGATTTCATATAACACTTATCCTTTAAAAAAATGTCCACAATTCCAACTATGTCAATGTCTATGGATGCATTTTAATTAATGTGTGGACATATGTAATATGTATTACATTTACCCAAAGTATTAGGATAAAATATCCTAGAATATAATAAACCCTCTCTGTAAACCATGGTATATGCACTATGAATGTATAATAGAAATAAAGGCATGGCCACAAGTCTAACAAGATTTAATTTATAATTTTTCATTATAATATGATAATCCAATGGTTTATAAATATTTAAATAAGATTAATATTTTTCTAATGATATATAGGATTAGATGACATTACTTATATAACCAAATAGAAATTTGAAGTTGATATCAATACTAGCATCCATGAGAGTGTGGGAAAAAGTCAATATGATTTAAAATAAAATGGATTTACCCATAAATCGTATTAAAAATGTTTGAATAGTTCAATCATATCAAATCATATGGATAGTGAGGATAACTTGGACTTAAAGGGATTGTTTGATATCAAAAGGAGTATGAAGGTGCATAATAAGAAGGATGTATAGAATTTAGAAAAAGAAAAGTTGTGAAATATAAATATCATAGAACAAACATGCCAAAAAGAGGTGGTATATTCTATGAAGGTTTAATGTTGTTTTAAAAAAAGAAAACTATGTCAAAAAATATGGAGAACATTAGTTAAAAATAAATACTGGATATGGATCTAATCAGAGACTACTAGACATATTTATAGGTTTTTCGAGGTTATATATTTTTTATAGGATTATAAAGATGTTTTTCCCACTAAATTTAGGAGGTTAAAGTTGTATACCTTTCATTAATTGGAAAACATATTGAGCATAATTAATGAAAACAACCAATCAAGAAGAGAACATGTAGGCTAAAATCTAATATGAAGATAAAGGTCAAATAATAAAATGATCACATGGGGAATCCAAGATCATTTATCCATAAAAAATAGATAGCTTAACTTTCATGGTTGTTAATTCCAATAAAACAAGATAGATAGAGTATATGGGGACTATCATGCGCTAAACAATTCTTGTGTTAGCTATCCCTTCCCTATAATATTCACTGATGAGGTATTGAAAGCCATAACATGACATGAAATCTATTATTTCACATATGGGTTAAATGTATGCCATTGTATTTCCATCACAATGGAAAATTAAGTAAATATGACCCTCATAACAAAGTGGAGATCCTTTGCCTACTAGGTAATGCTTTATGGTGATAAAAACATATTATCATTCTTCTCTAAAGCTATGGTTATAGCCTTATAATTCATCACCAAATTTAGAGAGGTTTATTTGGATAATTAGGCATTATTATATTTGTATAATGAACACCTATAGAAGTTGTGAGTAATGTTAGAAAGGTTCCAAACAATGAGAATCATTCTAAATTTGAAAATTTATTATTCTTCAAACCATTTGGTATGCTACTCCAACTTATGGTGTGTAGTGAATTAATTTTAGTTTATTAGGATAAAATATTTTTCATCATATGGATCAAACCACTAACCAATCCTTCCAAGTTGCGATCATTTTTGGGCCACATAGTATATTATTAAAAATTCATTCATGGACATGTAGTCATCACAACAACTCTAGATAACTTTATACATAAGGATAATAGTTTTTAATGGTATCCATAATCACACACTAAATTCATAGAAATATAAATATAATTGGCCATGGCTTTAATTTTGGTGTTTTTTATATTGGATCAAAACATTTCATGTGCATGTAGATGCATCCAGATTAGAAAACTGAGTAGTACTTGTACAACTAGGAAGAGGGTTAGAACATCCTAATCATTTTTTAATTTTAAAAAAAAATTATACTAAAAATAATTACACCACAATAAAGTGAGAATCCTTGGCCATAATATTCACACTCTATAAGTTCTAACAATAGCTTTTAGCTAGTTCCTTTTATTTTTTCATATATCTCTAGGAATCATGATGCTTAGTGAAAAAACCATTATTTTGAGAAATAAATTCAATATGGATAATGAATTTTTCATAAAATAAATTTAAAATCAATGTGAATCTAAGTAGGGATAATTTAGGACCATATCATCTCAACTGGATAAAAAATAGTGACGAGATAGAGGAGTTTCTAGTTAATTTTCTATATGCATATTTATTCAAGGTCACTACAAATCTAAAACAACTTGAAGAAATAAAAAAACATTTTTGAGAATGGTGAATTAACAAATCACTACATAGAATGAGAAAAAAATAATTTAGTTGAAATTTCCTTACCATTTAGTATTTTCAATAAACTTTTTTATAAGCTAGGTAAAGATGATTTCCTTCACAAGATTGATTTAAATCATGAATGGGAAAAAGTACTTACTGAATCTCATAAAGGTATAATGTGGGATCAATTTTTAGGATAATGTATTTTACATAATATAATACATAAAGGGTTATGTTAGTCTACAATTTTATAGGATGCACACAAGGTTGAAAAGGATTGTGATTTTTATCAGTGTACTAGAAAACTCAATCAAAGAGATGAGATGCCTCTAAATATAATTATTATTATACAACTATTTGAATAGTATGAGATTATTTTTTTAGGACCTATTACTCCACCCTAAAAGTGATTCAGTTATAAATACATCATAATTTAAATAGAATGCTTCATCAAGTGGGTTGAGTTAGTTAAGATTCCTTGTTATGGTCAAAAATATACCTCAAAATTCCTATACAAAAATATCATCAAAATGTTTGGTTGCCCAAAAAAGTTAATAAAATATATGGGAACACACTTTATAAATATAACCATAAATACCTTGATAATTTAATTCATTATATTTCACTAGAACATAATCACTTAACATTCTCAAGCAAATGGCTTAGAAGAATATTCAAGCAAGGTATTCAAGAAAATTCTCCAGAAGATTAACAATGTATAGAGATATGAAAATAAATATCACAAACTATTAATATTCTAGGCATATAGAACCAAATTTAAGTGTGTGATGGGATACACTCCATTTCAATTGGTCTATGAAATAAAATTGATTGTGTAAATTGAGTATTTAGTGCCTAGCTTGCAAATTGTGATGATCACATGGATTAACGATAAAGAATAATTATAAACTTATTTACTTTTATTAACTTGAATGGAAGGGTCACAACTAATGTAAAATTGGATTAATAATTATATAAGAAAATTCATAAGGCACAACATGATCATAACCTACAATAAAATGAGTTTTAACTAGAGGTGAGGTCATGTTTTATGAAATGGGGTCAAATTATACCTAAGGAAGTTACAAATTTGGTATAAATGTAGTATATAATTAACCATTTGATAGGATAAGGAAATATTATATTGCATGATTTAAAATGAAACATTATTCTAGGTTGATTAAATACCAATAATATTAAACCCTACTATAAATGAAATCAAGCTAAGTAGAAACAAAAGTAAATTACAGTTAGCACAAAATGAGTAGTATTTTATTTTAATTTTTAATTTTTGGTATAATATCATGAGTAGTTAATACATATAATCCTTTATTTTAAACATTAAATAATCACCAAAGGTAGTACATAGGAGTGATGATTCATTTCTACAAAAAATAATGATAAGCTTTGAGACAAATCATGAAAAGAATCTAAAAAATCCTTAAAACTCAATTAAGTATAGGAACAACATGTGATAAAAATAATAATAATGGGGAGGTATATAAAGATTAAAACTATCACCAAAAATTAAGCACCAATGTATAAATAGATAAAAGGAATTTAACATAGACTTATAAGAGATTGGTAATCTGATAAACATTTAATATCCAAAATTGGAAACTGTTTAAAAATAAAATAGAAGCATGTTAGCTCAAATAAGATCTCTTTTGGAAAACTGTAAAAGTAGCCATGTTAAGTATTCATGTGCCAATTTAGTAATATCTAAAAAATTTAAGGCACACATGAGTTATTTTGGGAAGAAGCTACATAAATACCCACTAGGTGACACATTTTTTCCCTATAAAAGAGAGATGTGGGGAAACAAACCACACTTTATCCATCATGTTAAATTACATAAGTTGACTCTATATTTCATAATCTAAGAGAACATTAAATAAAAAGATAATGAGATGAAGTGTTCACTTTATGCAACTAATTTTCAAAAGTGAGAACACATTCAAACAAAAAAGAATACATAATGTCCACCATTCCATTATTAGTATAATTTATAGAAAATTATAAAGAAAATATTTTTAATAATGTTTAATTTGAGAAAATCCAAATGGAGTGACCAATATCCATTTTACTTTATTGACGAGGAAATTATAAATTAATATTTATAGCCTCAGCCACAAACTAAATGGCTAGGATGAACACAAGGATTCTTAGCCCTACATTATCCATTATGAGGTTTGGATGTAAAAATATTGGTCAAAATTTACACCTTTAAGTAGAATGATGAACTTATGATAAATCTATGTAGCCATTAAAATGGTGTCATTCAACTCTCACCATATGTGTCAATCCACATCAATGTCTTTTCATTTTTAGATGCCACATGATTATAAACATGGGGTAAGTCACTAAAACCATATAACCCAACAAATAGGCCTTTCTAAAAATATAATAAGGATAATTACACATGATCTGATCAATGTGTATCCATTGAATAAGTCATTGATGCACCTATGTGAGTATTGGTGGAGTGAAAAATGAATCAATAATTTCATACCACAAAAGGTGTTAATCAAGTCACCAAAGGATTCATTAACAACACCTGTATTAATATTTAAGTAGGGGATAAATTTAATTGGAGAGATTTTTTGGCATAAAAAATCAAAATAAATGATGATAAGGTGCTCTCCAAAAAACACAATCATTCTAATACCAATTTTTGGTGGTTGACATCTATATCAAGTAGTGTACACACCCCAGGGTAAAAATGACATTGGTGAATGTTTCAATTAGAATGATAATTTTTAAATCTAATTTATCCAAGAAGGGTAAAATAATACCTACATGCATTAAATGTTTAGAGTTGACGAGTGTAATTTTTTGGTTGATCACTACCAATCCTCATGTTATGTAAGTTGTTATAGACTCTTATCCCCAATTGTAGTGATAATGAAGCTATATAATTATTTCATGGTGATAATCCATGAGCTCTAAACATATATGGCATTTAATTTTTCATTATTTGTTGACATGGTGTAGGCACAAGTGAAAATTTAATTTTCATATAAATTTAGTTATGCATAATTTTTATTTGTTATGATATATTTAATTAAAGGCCTCACTAAAATTATTAGAAACATAAGCACCAAATTCTAAACATAAATATGTACATCACTAAACATAATCACCCAATGAATCCCAAATTATTAAAAATACATCATATCTAAATTTTAACACACTCCGTGTTGCCCCAATGGGCATCCAAATTTTTTATTGAAGATGTGGAGAATACCATATATGAAGAGTAGGCTGAAAAAAGAGTGATTATATTGGAAATTTAGGTACACATTTCAAATTTGTAACATTGTGCCAAACACAATTTTGGTCAATATGCCATTAATACCATATTACATCAAGGTGTACACAATTGCAAAAGGGTAGAAGATAAAGTGCATGGTGAAAGTTTTATTTCCCATAGGATAAAAATTAAGGTAACAAGAGCCAATGTAATAAGGTAATATTGCAGATTATCTATCCATAACCCAGAAAAACCACTTGGGTGAAAACACAAGTAAAAGGGGTAGTTGAGCCAGTCACCATGGAAATAAATGAGGAGTAAGGTGATACATAGGCTAGTTCATTATATCCATTAAAAATAAAGACATACACATTAATAGATTCAAGACCTCACCCTAACATGAGAGGGTGGATGGAAACATTATTAGTACCCATAGTTACAACTGATGACCCATAAAGAAAGGTATCAACTAGAAAACTTTGCATCAAAACTAGGGATCACAAAAAATAACATCTAATTTCATCATGTTTCACAACCCAAAGCCATTATGCATAGATACTAGATAATATAATCTACACAATACACCCCAAAAAACATTCTAATACCCATGCATCCATACAATGAAAATAATATCACTCCATCTCCATCATATTCTCTTGAAATAATGTAATGGACTCCTTCTAGATAGTCTTTAATTATATAGATTATCATTGCATGATATATTGAGGGGCCAATAATGGGTGAATTACTAAATTAAATTCCTAAAAAAGTGTATCAACATTAAACATAGACACATCCAAACCAACCTCATCTAGAGACCAAGATATAGGAACAACTACTTGAGGAGACTATGTTTTCATGCACCAAGGAGGATAAATAATTGGAGGAGAAAGATGCCAAAGAGAAACAAAATTTTGGTGAATAACAAAGGTGGGAAATATAGCAAGTGTCCAAGAATGAAAATGAGAACAAACTATAATACCTATGAAATTAGGATTAATCCCAAAATAGGGCTAAATAATACTAATAAATATAATACAATACATCCTTGGTGAAATTTAGGAGTGATTAATTGTGAGGGTTGAATAAGAGGAAAAAATAAAGAAAATGATGAGAAATAATAGTACGTTACACAAGTAAAATAGTTTTAGTGACAAATTAAACAAGAACCCATGGGCCAAACATAAGATTATTTAGACCAAGTTGTTGGATATATAGGAAATAATAGGACTAGGAATAAATAAAAATCAAGCTAAGCCAATGGATACCCAAGTAGAACTTTTAAAACATATTGTAAGCTCTAGTTTGATAATGGTGGATATTAGGAGGAAGGTTGAAATTGAGTTGATGACATAATAGGGTCTTGGTGGATGGCTAACCAAACCTCAAACACTATATTAGTTTATTCACGCCTAAATATTATCTATGTTAGGCATAATCAACACCTTCAACTCAAACCACAAATATTAATTTTTAAAAAATGCCAAAGTAGTTTGCCTTGCATTTTTCACAAAGTAGCCTAAGGAAAAAAAAATTGAAAGATCTAGTGCCTTTCACATCTCCATTTAAAAACATCCATGAATCTAAATATATAGAATAATTACCTAAAATATTACATGGAAAAGGTGATTAAAAAAAAAGAAGACACATGTTGTACATTAGTTTAGTAAGTTTTAGGCGACCATGTCACATCCAAGTTATTATAGTTTATAGCCTTGATAAAAAAATTCATAGGACTAGGCATCTATGTAGCTATAGGTGTAAATTAAATAATATGTACAAAGGCTTCATGATGAGGCTCATGCCATTTTTGAGCTCCTAGAGTAATTTTATTATTTGGTAGACAAAGTTACAACATAATATCAATAAATTTAGCACTATTGGATTGGAAAACATATATTTAATATTCTTTGAAGGAGACCAATGAAAACCTAATTAAATTAAACAAATCCCACACTGTAATAGTAGGACATACAATGGAGGCTCAAATAGATACTACTCTACAATAATATTTACAATACATGAATAATTTTATGGAAGAAATGTGAGTTTGAGAGTTATAGATACTAAGGAAAACATTAATAGTCATCTAGGCATAAATACATGTGAAGAAGATTGAGTAGATAGTGCAATCCATTCATAATATCATCACACTACATTTTTCACTAAATTATTTTATTGTTGAATATTATGTGTAAGGAATCATGTAATATTTATCATATATGTGCATACTCTTTATAATGGTGCAGGATGGATTGGGAGATTATTGCAACTATAAATTGGACTTAGTAAACATTATGAATTTATAAAAATATATCATCGACAATTTATAGTTTATTCCACCTTCTAAGCTACTCATGAAATTACGAGCATATAAGGATATTTATATGAAACATGCAAAACAAATCCCCACATCATATCCAATTAAGTAGCTATAATTTACATCCATAACCTTTGAATTTGCACAACAAAACTAAAGGCAACCTAGTCAGTTAATGCAAACACCACCACCACACTCTATGCCTCTCTATCATGGTAAGGTATTGTGGTTTCTTAAAAATTTATTAGTTTTTTAAGGACACAAAGTTTTGAGATAAGTATTTTATAGTAAGAATAGGAAATCTTAAACCCCATAAAATGTGGTATGTTGGTATGATGATTAGTTTAAAATATGAAAGGGTGGTTGAGTAGTGCACAAGAAATGAAAATTGGAAAATGACACTTATTTCAAAATTGTAAATAAATATTCTAGGTAGAGGAAACAACATTTAGCACAAGTTTTACATTATTTATAAACCATATTTAGGAAACCACACTCTAATAGTGTAATTTTTATTAGGATGAGACAAATATTTAGTTTGATAAAGTGTTAGGATTGGGTTACAAAGGATATTTCACATGTATTTTGTATAATTTTTATGTGTAATACATGTATACTTTGTGTTTTTTAAATTTCATGTAATCCAAAAAGATAAATAGAATATTGAATGGTTTTCTTAGACAAAGGAGGATAATAAACAAAGAGTTGAGAATTTATAGAGTCATTATAGCTTTATAAATATTTGACACTTGTAGAAAGATAAGCTAGCTATTTTTGAGTTAATATAATAACTTGTTTCTATTTCTTCCAAATATATTGAGCTTGTGAATCATAATATCTTACGAACTAATGTATCCTTTGTCATAATTTTTTTATATAACTAGAATATGAATAATAAATCATAAGTATTTGATTTTTACATGATTTTGAGATAAATATGCTAATCAATAGTTAGAATATATTAAGATAGATAAACTATAATGATTTTATTTTACATTTTAATTGACCATATAATTACTAAGTATGATTATTTACCTATATTTAAATATTTAAAATACAACACTAGCATGTAATGAGGATTTCCATGGAGTATTAATAATATAAATTGCATTTTCCTACTCATTAAAATGGTGAAAGTTTTCATTTTTGTCTTTTTAATCCTACAACTTCTTGATGAACTCATTTATTATCATACATTTATTATCATTCCAAGGAAATGTACAGCCTAAACTAGTGAGAATATTAATATTCCCCTACATTTCCTATAACAAACAACTTTACTAACATAGATACTTTTTTCCCTCTCCCAACTTTTCATATTTCCATGTAATTGTTTTATGCCTTTAAAATTGCATCCTTTTTATCAAGTTGCATGTCACTTATAAATCAATATTAGATATTTTTTATAGCATGTTTATAATTTTTTTTTATTTTTTTTCAAATTCCTTTTCTTGACTCCAATTATATTTTAGCATCCCCAATCACTTGCTTCACCTCCCCAAATAGGACTATTAAAACATCCATGTATTTTAGAATTTCCCTCAAACCATCAAAAATATTTAGTATATCTTCCCACATGGCCTGATATATATTGATTATAACCTCTTTAAAAATAACATCAAACTTGTCAATAGTATTTTTTTCATCCAACTCCTTTTGTATGGATAAGAACTTCACTTTTGTATCTAGTAACATATTTGAATAACCAATATTTTAATCCATTTGGTCATTGTAATTATATCTAACCCATTTTAAATATTTTTCATTCTCCTATAGCTCATGTTCATCAACCAAATTTGAGAATGGATAATTTTTTATTTTCAAATCAATTATCTCACTCCCATATTCTTTTTTATGCCTTTAATGAATTAATGTTGGCCTTCAACTTTGAAACCTATTTAGTCGATTTATCTCCTTTTTTATTTAATTTTTTTAATTATGAGTATACCACATCATATTATATTTTAGATACATTTATCTCATACATATATTTAAAGCCTTCCATCTCAATTAAAACATATGACATGTTTCAATCGAATGGTAGTATATTATCCTATGGTTTTAATTTTTTTGTTACAACTATCACATATCCCATAGTTCCTATTTGATGAATAAATGTAGATCATATCCTAGGTTAAATAGGTTATAAAGTGATCAATGGCCCCTTTAAATCCTTCTTGCTTTTCTTATTCTATTACAATATATTTACAAAATCTATTTTATAATCACTTTTTTTGGGAACATTGTACTTCTTGTCTTACCCTAGAGTGATGGAGGAGTTATGAGGGAAATGGGTAGTGACACTTGAAGTTATCAATTATTGAGATTGAATATACAAGGGAGTAGTATGGATATATTTTCCAATGGAGGACACAAATTTCATAAGATTATGAGGTCCCATAATTCTATAACTGGACATAAAAATGGAGGACAATGATGAATACTTCCTTATATTCACTCCACAAGGACTATGAATAAGATTTTGAACCTAAAGTCTCATAATATATTTATTAAAGTGGAAACTAAATTAGTATATGTTAACATATTATACATAATATAAAGAATAAAATTTAACATGTTTGGATCATGCTCAACGTTGTGCCTTACTACTCTCTTTCCATATCCCATACCTCTTATCTACTCCTACTCTCCAACACAAGGTACTTGAATGCCTTTAAAAAAAAGAGTTTGTTATAGTAGGAAGAGAAATTAAAGGTTGAGGTTAGGAATTGGAAGACCCTACCAAAATTTTTAATGTAGTGTTAGAATATATAATTAGTATTAAATCAACATTATCATATATTCTATAATAAACATATCTCCATTATTCCTATTATTCACTTATATTGGCTAACAAACTCCCTCACCCTTTATCCCTTGGTTACCACCTAGAAACTCCATCATATTTACAAATATGTCTACCACATTATTATAATTTTCTTATCTAGATTAATCTAAAAAATAGGTGTACCTATAGTTTTGAGACTCCTCACCTTGTCCTTCTTCATTGTTGTAATTAGAATATCATTTATCTAAAGATTTTTCTTCCTCCCATAAATCACATAATTCATAATCCTCATTGATGTCATCAAAATTAGCATTAATTTATTTGAAGGCCCCAAATCTCTCATCAGTTTCCAAAAGGATTATGTTCTCCCTCTATTCTAGTTTACTATTTTAGATAATTCTTTAGTTTATCTAGGATGTTTTATATGGAGGTCTTATTGACCTTTACATAAAAATTGTTATCCCTATTTGGGATTACATGCAATTGCATATTATTAAAAACTTGTTTATATTTTGTGTCTTTCTCAATAGTTATTAATTTTATTATTTCCACCATATTTTCTTAATACTAATTTTTTTCAAACAGGTGTTTAATTTCATGTTACATTTTTTAAGATAAAACTTCTTTGCAGCTAGCTTTAAATTTATTATTCCACATTGGTCATACTTATAATATAGTTCCAAATCTTAGAAACATAATTTTTGTATTATAAATATTAAAATGTCATTTTTGACCAATCCTTAACATATGTGATTGGTACATACACAATTGAATCTCACTTACATTCTCTCCTAGCCATTCTATCTATCTATGAGTTTGGATGTTCCAAATTTTCATTATATACATACATGATCTCTCTACTATGCATGCAATTTTTACACTATCCTATGAATTTTTTATCCATTATCTATATCATTATTTTCTCCATCCTTGATAGTGTCTTAAATAGTCAAATGATACTAATTACCAATAGAATTTCCCTTTATTAGTAGTGTCAAAAGTTTTATAAATGGATATTTTTTAGATTCAAACCCTTCCTTTGGGTCAAAAAACACATTTCTCATGTTGGTTATAGATGTAAATTATTGAAATAGAAAGCTACATATGAATATGAATACTTAAGGTTATTCCTCTTTATAATTCACTTGAGAAAATATTGAAAAAAAACTTTCACATTGAGGAATACATACATACATCCTTGAGGCACAACCCTAAATTATAAAATTATGAAAACCCTTCAAATGAATAGTCACTAAGCCAATTATAAGATATAAATTAAGGTAAAAGTTTCATATTTAAAAGTTTCAAAAGCTAAATAGGTAGAATACATATCGTTGGATCACTATTGAGCACACATCCACATAGGTTGGATAACTATGTGTTTTTTAATCCCTCTTCAGAGTATTTGAACATAGTAAACATTAAATCATATGGTGGGATGTGTTTGGGAATTTAAAACACATATTTATTACCCATTTTATAGGCTAATCAAAGTGTTGAAAGTGGAGGTAAGATTTTAAAGTGAATGAAGACAAATATGAATTTGTATACAAGATTGAACATATAAAATTATATAATAAACAACTAATAATAAGGCATAACACTTTGTGTTAGAATAAATTATATAAAATATAAATATATTTATATAAGTTAGTGGACATATTCGGTAGTTGTATGTGTTTGATCATTACCAAATCAATCTAGATGGATTCTAATAGTCATTATCCTAAGCCGAGTGACCACATGTCCATTTTAGGGCAGATCTATCAGTTGTATATAAACACAAACCATAAAAAAATAAAAACAAGATAAGTAACCTAACCTATTAGTCATTTATATAAATATTAAGCATAATAAATAAATATTAACATTCTTCTTCCTTTAAAATCTTTGTAACTTAGGACATATCTTCTATAATCTAAATTATCAAAAGTTTTATCTTGTTTACATAACTAAATCCAAAACAAGTAAAATCATATTGGTGTACCCCATCATTATTTAATTATTTACATACCTTAGGCATCCATTAATGTTTCAACCTAACTTATCAGGATTTATATTTTTGTGTTAGGGTTTTAGATTTGACTTCTAAGTTCTAATTTTGCCTTATTCACATTTAAAAAATGGTTATAATGGATATACATAATTTATAATTTCTAATTCAATCCATGATTGTTATTATTACATGTTAATTTATTGAATTATGTAATATATTTCATATCCATGTAATGAAAGGTATAAAATTCATGTGCAATAAACATTAAGCTAAAATTAATAATGAAAAATTCCTAAATGTCCTAGTATCACAATGTGAGATAATTTTGGTTACTATTAGATGCCATATGGCATGTAGGACTCTTTTGTTGATCCCATAGACCTAAACATAATTATGGATACCATCCCTCCCTAATTATTCTCCCTAGGATTATATTGTATTATAAGGTCCATGTTATTATAACACAAATAGGTAAGGTGCCCCATTATGTGTGGAAAAGAGGAGGTAGTCAAAAATGTCCCTCTTCATCCCCTCCACCACCCAATATTATTACTAATCAGAATAAATAGTATAAAACTATTGACCAACTTAAGAAGACTCCATCCATAATATCTATCTTATAAATAATCCACATATTACCCATTTACAAGGATATACTTAATGTAACACATAAATTTTCCAAGTGATGCATACATAAATTATGTTTATTCTATTATTAATATATTTCGATGGACTGAGGATATCATATGTTTTGAGAAAGAAGACTTATCTCCTTAGCAAATTATTAATCAAAATCTCCCATTTTATATTTAAGTATAAATCTTAAATAAGGGATTTGAGTGGGTTTTGATGGACAATGGATTTGGAATTAATACTTGTAATATCTCCTTCCTTAGCCTACTTGGTATATGATGCAAATATATTTATTACTTTGATATTAATATTAATGTATTTGATAACATACATTGAAAATTCCCATAAAAAATTACATCCATTTTGGGTTCTATAATAATAGTTTTAATATGCTAGGTTTTATTCAATTATCTCAATTATAATATTTTATTGGGTAAAATTTTGATTCATGATATTAATATAGTCCCTTATACCTTACATGTGAATCTCAAATTTAGTCATGATATATATGTATATATTTTCCTTATGGATCAGAGGACTTTTAAGTATTGTGAAATGACTCAACCTATAGATAATTACATACCTCATATGCAACCTTCTCCTAAAGAGGGTGGGCATACCATTCTTTATAATGGTATTCAAACACTATAATATACTAATAATACTCTTGAAATATAATAAATTTATCTAATAAAATATGTTTTTGGAATAAAATACCGACAAAATTTGGGATGTAATGGGAAAATTTTGGGAAAATAAGTGCAAGGTATTTTCATTCATATATCCCCATTTGATCATAAATATAAACAAGGCCTTAGATATATAATTGATTAAAAGTTTAATAATAAAACTAAAGAAAATAAATGGAATATTAATACATATTTCCTAAAATGAATGCTTAATCCTATTCAAGAGGTTCATTGTGTATCAACAATAGACTTAGTACACCTAGATCTCATTGATGATATAATTTCATCAGAAATTTGGACATTATATGAGTTATTTAATGATGAGTATCTCTTGGAATTATTTTTGGAATATGAGTATATCCCTTCTTTATGTCATAGGAAAAGGTTTTATTCTACAAAAAATTCCATGTATATTTTGGAGAGATGAAACATCACATGATGATGTCCAATTAGATTTACCAAATACAATACTTATGATACCATATGTGTAATATTAATCAAAATTATAATGAGTAAATAATTTAATTAAATTATAGAACAAATAGATATCTAAGGTTAGTCCTTATACCCATTCCAAAAAATAATGAATAAAAATATTTTAGATAAGAAATACATGATTTCTCTATGTAGATACTAAAATCTAGTATTAAGTACTTTATAATAACAATATTGATATAAATCCACCATGCATGAGTTTCATGCATAAATATGGTCCTAACCAATCATTATGTCACATATACATAAAACCTTATGATTTTATCCTTATGTATTGATATTACATGCCTACATGAACCTCATTGTCTATTTCAAACCTGTGTAAAATCCTACATAGACATTCTTGGATCTTCAATTAAGTCTTCTTGTGTATAGGTTAGTAACATCATAATAGGTCAATATCACACTTGTTAAATCTCAATTTCTCTATAATATTAATAACCTTTTGATTCATGTATTTTTATTTTTATTATATGATTAACTACTATTTATTTAAGATTAATTTCATATATTGATTATGGGTAGTTATATGTTACTTAATTTACATGATTAATTAGATATAGAGTTAGCTATAATTTTATATATTATATATGATAATCATGTTTGTTATTTATTATAGTATTATTTTATGGATTATATATGTTTCAAGATAACTATATTAATTTTTGTGAGGTGGATATAAGACAAATCCATCCCTCAAATTATAATAGAGGGAGAACATCATCAGATAGGATGGCATAGATGGAGGCATTGGGGGATGACAAAGGGAAAGGCTATAAACCCACACACACCACAAATAGGTTAAAATGTTTTATTTAGTGTTTATTTTAGATAGTTCTAGTATGTATTTTGTGTTATTTACATTTAAATAATTTCTAATATTCTTCAACTTTGATCTTAATTTTTGTTTGATGTTTATGTTGATCTAGTTGTGTGATTACATATGTGTTAAGTAGACTCAAATTAGTATCCATAATAGTTAAGGTGTTAATTTATTAATAATTAAACATTAGTATTATACCAAATTCATATTATTATATTTTGGCATGAGTGATTATGTTTTGACTAATAATTATTGGTAGGGTCTTATGCTAAATCACGGTTAGTATTATTATAAAAAGTATGAAGTTTTAACAAATTTGTATAATTCAAAAGAATTAGTAATAACCTATGCTAAGGCAATGTAAATAGTAGCATTATTATTAACATCATTTTTTTTAAATTTATGGTTCTAATGTTGTATAGATTTTTTATGTGGTCGAAGGTCTAGTTATTGACATTATACTAGTCAACATTACCATTCAAATTCAAAATGTTTGATAACCTTTGATAAGTCAATGCCAATAGTTATATTTATTATCCTATAAAGCTAACCACTAATTATAAGATTCAAAAAAATTGATAATAATGACAATTCTAAGAGGATTTAGTAAAGTCAATAGACATGCATAATTTTGAAGGGATATTATAATTATTATTTTATTGTTTAATAATTGGGAAGGTTTGAGATTAGGGTTTTTAACTATGGTGTTGACTGGTGTTAACAAGGGATTAGGATAAAACATAGTTTCATTATGGAATAATATGAGGAAATTAATGGAGATTGTTGGTTTTATGTTGATCACTATGAGTTGGTTGTCATGCATCAATGTAGTCTTAAATAAAACTTGTATTTGGAGTAGAAAAGGGTGGAATAAATTGCATGAATTAAAAATGAAGTTGTGTATAAGGGGATAATGGAGGCCTATATGGACATGGAATGACAAGTAGAAAAGAAAAGAGTTATTTGAGCTACATTGGAAAACAAATTCAAATCATTGGCATATAGATTTCTCTTCCAAGTTGGTGTTTTATTTAAATTTCTAGATGATTAAATTTATGGAATATTTCTCTTCCAAGGTTTTTAGTTTTTCATTATTATGAAATTAAAAAATGGGTTAAATGTTTGGCCTTGTTGATGGCTTGGCCATCTTTAGAACCAAACATCTAACCCAGTAATCACTAGGGCTTAATAGCTCAATAGTTTATGTTCTTTGCCTTGCTATATAGAGTACCTTGAGGAAAAATTATGTATGTTTATGATTGAATCTAATTTTGATAAACTTAGAAAAATTATATAGGTTATAACTATTTCTTTATCTAGGTACATTTACTTAGACTCAAAAGAGTCTTGTACTCAGTATTTTTATGTTGAACCAGTTTGAATATTATAAACATTAAAGCGTGCACTTAGATCTAAAACCTGTATAGGGTATGACAATATAATTGGGGGTTTTAACTTAGATTTATTAAATTATGTTTTGAAGCCTTTCTTTTACTACTAGGTAGTGGATTTTATGTATTTTATATCGGGTTTATAAATATATAAGTTTGGATAGGATTTGATTGTGTAAAATGATGGTTGGGAAGAATAAAATGAAACTTGGTTTTATCTCTTTTATATTTTTTACCTAAAAATATAAATGTAAATATATATGGATATGTATATACATCTTATATTACTCCATTGACCTAGGACACACACACACACACACACACCTCAAGGTGATTGTGGCATTTGCTATATTGAGTTATTTGAATCAATGTTGAGGATAGTTTTATTATATATGGATTTTATGCTTATATTATAGTGAATACACACACACACACACACACACACACACACACACACACACACACACACACACACACACACACACACACACACACACACAAGATCAAACTAAAAATAAATTTTCATGGAAATTTGGTTATCTATTGAGTTTATTCTTAGGACATTTAATAAGACATATACACTTCTTATATATTTGTGAAAACTGTTAATGTAAAGTCAGTTGAGTTAAATAAGACTACAAATTTATGACTTCTAGGATGCTACAATCAAATAAACTTGTATATGTGATAACATACATTTAAATGTATAAAATTGAGGGTATTGAGTTTTGTGAAATAAAACATAGTTGATTTCATTGATAATGCTATTAAAATTTGGAATTATATTTGAAAACCTAAGATGAATAAATATTATGAATTAATCTTAAAACTAAATGCCAGGTTACAATCTTATAAGATTATTTCATATACAGTATTATTATAATCAGTTGAATAAAGGATAGTATAAATTTGTTATGAAATACATGAATACTAATTATAATGATAATGAATATATTAATAGCTAAAGTGATTTTATATGATTTGTTTTATGTTGTGAATAAATAAATGATATTGATTAATGGAATATTTTGGTATATGTGATACTCTAGTTTATGGATATCATTTTGTCTAATTGGATTATAATGTATAATAATCCTTTCGACTAACTATTGAATTATTTTTGTTAACAGTAGTTGAGTATATGATTGATATATAAATATATGAGATACATGTATATTATTTATTTAGTTTAAATATATGTGTATACCTCACACACACACATAGATTTAATACTTAAAAACATATTATGGTAAAAAAAAAATATATGGGTATATTTTGTTATCATGGCTGAGTTAGCGGTGTGTTTGACTATTTTGATGAAAAAATTAAGTATAAGGAATTTGGGATTGAATACTAGTCATTTTAATGTTGTTGTATTTAAATGAGCTTATTAATATATTGTTAGTATGTGGATATTAAGATGTTAATTAATGTTATTAGATGGATGAAATAACATTTAAAGTTATGTATTGATTTTCTATAACTAGATGTCTAGATAAGTTTCTTACTCGAATGGCATGAATATATTAATGACTATTTATGAAATCTAGTCATTATTATATAATAAATTAGATGATTTAATATTCATTTCATTACATTTAATAGAATAAATGTATGTATTTGATGTTTAGGTAATTAGTTTATTTTAATATCTACTAATAAGAAATATTTTGTTTGAATTTATTGGTTTTTATATTATTATATAAATAAACAAATATCGCATTAATGATCCTAAATAAGTAGTGTGATAGATTCCACTTTATTAATTAGCACTATTAATATAAGACGAGGTGTAATCCAATTGAGTGGTATGTATGAAATTGATTGATCCTAGATGTCAATAATTATATGAAAACTTTGGCCAAAGGAATAATTTATAGTTAAATATTATCATTTCATATGTTTGATTGTATTTACATGTTTGTACAATATCATGTTATAATGGATTTATCTATGGTATACATCGTGTATTAGTTATCTTATAGCACATGGGTTGTAATTTGTCACTCTAGATTCTTGCACTATCATAATCTACCTATCCATGAAGGGAGGGCCATTCCCTTATTGGGAGATAGTGTGGGGGATCTATAATCCATGTTTGGTGTGAAAAAGCACTTAGATGATGCTCTCCCTCCCTAAAAATATAATAAACTTGAGATTACCAATGGATATTTCAAGTTCATTGAGACTCATGCTCCATGGAAATTTGAATCATTTTATTATTATTAAGACATTTATTATTGCTAAAACTATACTATTTATTTATATGTACATTTACATCAGTGGTTGTAATGTTGTATCAACCATGACTAAATTTGTAATGTGACTTATATGAATTAATGAATTATTTATTTGTATATTCAATATTATAACCATTTTGATATATTATTATGATGGTGATCATTAGCTAAATTGATTAGGTATAGACCTTTTAAGGATATCTAAAAATAATACATTTAGTTAAAGGTCACTTAGTGAGGTTTCATTATGGTGAAATATATTAGATGAATCTATGCAATTATTATTATTTTTAAAAATTACCTTATTATGGTAAAACCCAATGGGGTTGTTACATTGTGGTATCAAAATTGAGGCTCAAACTCTAGGACTTGATGTGTTCACTAACACAAACTTATTATCCTATTAAGTAAGAAGAATAATGGTGCACACTAGACCAAGAGGTGAGGGTACCTCAAATACCAATTCTCAAATTGATCCAAATTAGTTCATAGTTAAGAAAGTTATGAAGATGGATTCAAATCCCAACCATGCAAGAAACTAAGGGCTGAATTATAGCCCTAGAGTAGGAAGTACATGGCCATGTAGAGAAGAATGTTCAAGAAAAACCTAAAGAGCATCCTACTAAGTAGGAAATACCTCAAGATTATAGGCATGAGGAAGTGCCACAAGAAGAAAGAGATCAAGTAGCTACAACTGTTGGCACAAGATATAAAAAAGGTGAATCCACCAAGTTTAGATGGAACTATTTGGGAGATGGAGCTGAAGCATGGTTGATAAAGATGGATAAATATTTCAAGATTTAGAATTAATCTAAAGTCATGAAAGTAGTATGAGGAGAATATTAGCTTGTTGGTGAAGTAAAAACTTGGTAGTAAAATAAGAAGATTGAGATAAACATCAACTCTACCACCACCACTTGGGACTAGTTTATGACATTGTTTAGGTTATGATGGATTCCACATATGTATTTTAATTAAAATCTTATATATCTTTAGAATCTTAATCAAGGAGACCTATCTATGAATGAATAATGGGATAAATTCACCAAGATCCTAAAGTATGTACCTTAGTATTAGGTAGATGAGAGGTTCAAAATCAGGAATTCCATTATGGGATTAAAAACCCAAATTGGATGTGAGGTGGATGTACATGGACCATATACTATGGATCAAGTATTTGATAAAGAAGTCAAGCAGGAACAAAAACTAAAATATCTTTCCCAAGTCAGAGATAAGTTTAAGAAAAAGTTTAGAAGTTTTAAACTAAATTTCAAGAAGAAGAAGAACTAGAAGTAAAGGAGTAAAAAATCTAAGAGTCAATTAAAAAATTAGAATGCTAAGTTTAGTAGTGGCTTAGGGAAAAAGAAACGTAGTAATGGTTTGAAGGGAAGTTTCAAGGGAAACCAATAGTCTGACAAAAAAGGACCTCTTGGAGGTTACTTCATTTGTGAAGGTGACCATTACGCTTGATAGTGAACTCAAGATAAGTCAAATAACAAGGGTTATAATTATTAACAAGGAACATTTAAGTAATGGATTCATGTAGCTATTGATAATTTTTAGGTTGAGTATCAAGATTCACCCATTAAACTATCAGGTATTTTGTTTGATCATCTAGTTTTTATTTATATTGATGTGGGGGCTATAAAATGTTTTATTGCTCCTAAAATACTTAAGAAGATGTCCTAAAAAACTAGAGTTATGGTAAATTCATGATCAGAATAATATGGGAATATGTCAAAGGTAAAGGTTGACAAGTGTTTAATAGAAGCTAAGATTAGGGGTTTTAATTCATTATAGTAGCATATTTGTATATTACAACATTATGATCATATGATGTGATCTTAGGAGTAAATTAGCTTAAAAATCATAAATTTTAAGGTTGAATGTTATTTGAAGAAGGTTGAGTGTCAAGATGATTTTGGAAATTAGACCCAACTAGAGGGTGAGAAAAGGGAGTTGAAGCTTAGGCATATTTCTACAATTCAACTCAAGAAGGCTTAGAGGAAGGGATGATAATAATTTATTGTTAAGATAAATTAGATGGAGGAATATAAGGAACCATCCATCATGGATTATCCTTTACTAAGGAAATTTCAAGATGTGTTTCCATAGGAATTACTTGGATTACCACCCAAACACAAGTTTGATTTCTTGATTGATAACATACCTTGACTAGAATTATAGTCTAAGGCACCGTATATGATGATAACCATCAAATTTGTTGAGTTGAAGGCTCAACATCAAGTGTTATTATCAAAAGGGTTGATTTGATCAAGTGTGTCACCATGGGGTGCACCAGTAGTCTTCATCAATAGTAAAAATGGTACTCTTCACTTGTGTATTGATTACAAGATGTTGAACAAGGTGAAAATTAAGAATAAATATTCTTTGCCTCACATTGATGATCTATTTGATTATATGAAAGGGGAAATAGTCTTTTCCAAAATTGATCTTAGAGTAGGATATCATCAACTGAGAATCTAAGATGAGGATATTATAAAAACAATATTCAAAACTTGATATGGGCACTACAAGTTCACAATGTTACCTTTTGGGTTGACAAATGCTCTAATGGTATTTCTAGATGACATCCTCATATAATCTAGGGATGAGGATGAAAATATTTAACATCTATAACTAGTTTTATAGCATTTGTAAAATCAAAGGTTTTATTGAAAGTTGTATAAGTGTGCATTTTTCCAAAATAAAGTGTAATATTTGGAACATATTATCTTTATAGATGGAATTTTAGTATATCTATTTAAGATAAGATATATAATGGAATGTCTAATGCCTAATAATGTGCATGAGGTAAGGATTTTCATGGGATTAGTGGGATATTATCAAAAATTTATTCCAAATTTCTTTAAGATAGCTAATCTAATTACCTCTTTTCAGAAGAAGAATCAAAGTTTTGTCTGGTCAGAAAAGTGTGAGATTGCCTTTTAGGAGATAAGAAGGAGGCTTACTTCAGCACTAGTGCTAAGATTTTTTTTATCCTAATGGTCAATTCTTAGTGATCATGAATGCATTTGGGGATGGAATTGAAGGATTTCTTATGTAGTATAGTTCAGTTGTAGTATATGAGTCTAAGAAATTGAAGCCATATGAGGTGAATTATGCCCCTCATGATCTAGAACTTACTATAATAGTACATACCTCTCAAATTTAGAGGCATTATCTATTGGGAAAACCATTTGAGATCAAGAATGATAAATTGGGACTCAATCACATCTTCACCCAATCGAATCTAAAAGCTCATCAAAGATGATGGTTATAATTATTATCTGATTAATATTTTGATATTAATTATATCAAGGGTTAGGAGAAATAATTTTTGATGCTTTAATCTATAAAAGGTACATAGTAGTTATAGCTATTATCAAGACTACTTTTCATGATAAAATAATTAGATTCTCTCTAGGATATGAATTCTATGATTAGGTCAAGGAAGAATTGTCAAAGAATGCTTAGAATCTTAGGTATAAAGGATTCAAGATAGAGAATGATGGTATTTTTAGGTACAATGAGAGGATGTATGTGCTTGATAGAGAGAATATGAAGAGCACATGAAAAATTAAATACATAATGCTCTATATTTAGTATATCCAAGTGTAACCAAGCTCATGGCTGAGCTAAGAACACTCTATTTTTGCTAAGGAATCAATAAAGATGAAAAAAATTTGTGTTTCATTGTTTGGAATGTCATCATATGAAATAACATGTTCATCTGACCTCATGATATATTGGAATGGAAGTGGTAGGTGATTACAATGGAATTTATTCAAGGTTTGCAATTATCATAGAACTGACATGATATGATCTTGGTTATAGTTGACAAACTAACCAAGGAAGCTCACTTCATACCAGGCAACTTGACAAATGATGTACATATGATAACAAAGAGATTCATGAAATAAGTGTATAAATTACATGGATTTCTTGAAAAGATCATTTTAGATCGAGATCTAAGAATGAATTCTAAATTTTGGTTGAATTTGAATATAACCTTGGGTATGCAATTGAATTTTAGCACTGGTTATCACCTAGAATCTGATGGATAGATAGAGACAATTAACTAGATTTTAGAAGATCTCCTTCATATGTATTTCATGGATCAATAATACAAGTGGGAGGAGTACCTTTTATTGTTTGAGTTTTATTACAATAACTCATACTAATCAACATTGAATATGGCTCCATTTGAGGTATTATATGGAAGGAGGTGTAGAACACCAATCATTTGGGATAGGTTAGAAGATATGGTAGTATTTAGACCTAAGATGATTGTGGAAATGGAAGAGAAAGTTAAGACAATCAGGTAGAGGGTGGCCAAGGCCAATAATAGACAAAATAGTTATGTTGACCTGAACAAAATAGCAAGGCAATTTTTTATAGGTGATAAAGTATTTCTACAGGTTAAGCCTAAAAAAAGCTTGATTAATTTTGGGATGTTAGCTAAACTTTCACCTAGATATGTGGTACCCTTCAAGTTTTTAGAAGTGGTCAATCTTGTAACATATAGGATCACATTGCCACTAGCTATAACTATTTTACATAATCTTCCATGTGTCTTATCTTAAAAATTATATGGTTTATCCTTCACATGTGTTGGATTGGAATGCTTTGCAGTTTATACATCCTAGAGTATTTACAATAGAACTAATTATAATAATTGACACTCATAAACTCAGTTTGTAAAATAGAGAAGTGTCAAAGTACAAGGTCAAATGGGACCAATATTATGAATATAGTTCCACTTGGGAGGATTATGATGAGTTTTACAGGCTATTTCCACATTTATTTACTTGATCTATTGTTTCGTATTATTTTATTTCCTAATGAATAATGTTTTAAATTCAAGACTTATATTCGAGTAAGTGTCATCAGGATGATGACTAGTTTTAAGAGGGAAAGATGTCACATTTTAATTTCTCTCTAAGCTTAATAAAATTTTGATTCATGTATTTTTATGGTTATTATATGATTAAACTATTTTTTTATCTAATCTTCATTTCATATGTTCATTATGGGTAGTTATATGTTGTTTAATTTGCATGATTGATTAGGTATAGAGTTAGTTGTACTTTTATATTTTGTACATGATGATCATTTTTGTTAGTTATTATATTAGTATTTTATGGATTATATATGTTTTTGAATAACTAAATTAATTTTTTTGAGGTGGATGTAGGAAAGATCCATCCCTCAAAGTGTGATGATGAGAGGGCATCATCGAAGAGGGTGGCATAGATGGAGGCATTAGGTGATGATAGAAGGAAAGGATATAAACCCATGAATAAACCATAAGTATATTAATATGTTTTGTTTAGTGTTTATTTTAGATATCTATAGTATGTATTTTATGTTATTTTCATTTAAATGATTGCTAATATGCTTTAGATGTGATCTTAATTTTGGTTTGATGTTTATGTTGATCCAATTGTGTGATTATATGTGGTTAAGTAGACTCAACTTAGTCTTCATGATAGTTAAGTGTTAAATGTATTGGTAACTAAAAATTAGTATTATACTAAATTCATGGTATTATAGTTTTTCATAAGTGATTGTGTTTTGACTAATAATTATTGGCACGGTCCTATGCTAAATCACTATTAGTATTATTATAAAAGTATGAAGTTTTAACAACTTTGTAGAAGTCAAAGGTATTAGTAGTAACCTATGTTAATTCAATGTCAATAATATCATTATTAGTAACATCATTGTGTTTGATTTATGGTTATAATGTTTGATAGATGTTTTATGTGGTCAAAGGTTTAGTTATAGACTTTATAATATTTGACATTGTCATTTGAAGTCATAATGTTTGATATCCCTTTATAAGGTGATACCAATAGTTATATTGTTTCTAGTATAAAGATAAACACTAGTTATAAGGTTTAAAATATTGATAATAATGATAATGATAAGAGGATTTATTAAATTCAATAGACATGCATAATTTCAAAGGGATACTATAATTGTTATTTTATTGTTTAATAATTGGGAAGGTTTTAGATTAGGGTTTTCAATTATGGAATTAGATGGTGTTAACAAGGGCTTGGGCCAAAATTGAGTTTCATTATGGAATAATATCATGAAATTAATGGAGAATTTTGGTTTTCCAATTGATTAATGTGAGTTGGTTGCCATGTATTGACGTAGTCTTAAGCAACACTTGTAGTTAGTAGAGAAAAGGGTGGAATTAGTTGCATGAATTAAACATGCATCTAGACATAATGGGATAATGGAGGAATATATTGACATAGCATGATAGGAAAAAAACATAAGAGTGATTCAAGCTACAATGGAAAACAAATTTGAATCATTGGCATATATATTTATCTTTCAAGTTGGTGTTGTATTCAAATTTATGGATGAATTATAGTAAATGATTTCATAAGGGTTTTAGTGTTTCATTTTTATTAAATTAACATATGGGAAAGAAATTGGCCTTATGGATGGCTTGGACATCCAAAAAACCAAACATATAACCTAGTAAACCCTAGGGATGAATGCATTGGGATTTTGTGTACTTTTCTTTATTATATAGAATAACTCAAGGAAAAAAATTGTATGTTTATGCTTGACTCAAATTTTTATAACCCTATTAAAATTATATAGGGTATAACTATTTATTTAGTTGGGTAAATTTAATTAAACTCAATAGACTCTTGGACTCAATATTTTTATGTCGAACTAGTTTGGATATTATAAACATTAATACATGGACTTAGATCTGACACCCATATAGGGTATGATAGTAAAATTGGGAGTTTTACATCAGATTTAATAAAGATAATTTTGAAGCCTTTATTTTAAAATTAAGTAGTATATTTTATGTATTTTATATCAGGTTTATAATTATATAAGTCTGGATAGGATTCAATTATGTAAAATGATGTTTGGGCATAATAGAATGAAACTTGGTTTTAGCTCAATTATATGTTTTACCTAAAAAAATTAATATAAATATATAGGGATATGCATATAAATCCTATAAGACTTCATTGAATTGGGATATATATACATATCAATGTGTGTGGGTGTCTATATATACATATATATATACATATATATATATAATATATATGTGTGTGTGTGTGTGTGTGTGTGTGTGTATATACATATATATATACATATATATATATATATAAATATATATATATACATATATATATATATACATATATATACATATATACATATATATATATACATATATATATACATATATATATATATATATACATATATATATATATACATACATATACATATATATATATATATATATACATATATATATATACATATATATATATATACATATATATATATATATACATATACATATATATATATATATATATATATATATATATATATATATATATATGTATACACACACACACACACACACACACACACACACACACACACACACACACACACATATATATACAAACATACCTCAAGGTGATTGTGACATTTTTAATATTGAGGTTTTTGAATCAATGCTGAGGACAATTTTATTGTATATGTATTTTATGTAGTTATCTTTAGTATAATAAACTCACTAAACCAGTTGGATGAGTCTAGTATATGGTTGGGTATTTGATTTAAAACTTATATTAATATGTTTATGTTGATATGTGTTTAAAAGGGTAAACCTTGTTTAGATTATAGTGATTTGATCACTTATATAATAGTGAATAAACACACACACACACACACACACACACACACACACACACACACACACACACACACACACACACACACACACACACACACACACACACACACACACACACACACACACACACAAGGTTAAACTAAAAATGAGTTTTCATGATAATTTTATCACCTATTGAGTTTATTTTTAGGACATATACTAAGATGTATATACTTCTTATATATTTTTGAAAACTATTAATATACAGTTAGCTGTGTTAAATAAGACTTTAAATTAGTGACTTTTAGGATGCTACAGTCGATTGAACTTATATACGTGACTATATAAATTTAAATGTATAAACTTGGGGTATTGAGTTTTAGGAAATAAAACATATTCCATTTCATTGATAGTGTTATTAAAATTTGGAAATGTATTTAAAAACCTAAGATAAATAGATAATATGAATTAATCTTAAAACTAAAGGCTAGGTTACTAGCCTATAAGAGTATTTCATATATAGTATTATATATTGTTGTTATTATGATCAGTTGAATAAAGGCCAATATAAATTTGTTATGAAATACATGAATACTGAGTATAATGACAATGAATATATAGGTAAATTTATTTTGTAGGAGTTTCTTTATGTTGTGAATAACTTAATGATATTGATTAATGGAATGTTTTGGTATATGTCATACTCTAGTTTATGAACAGTGTTTTTGTCTAATTGGAGTATAACGTATACTAATCCTTTCAACTAACTATTGAATTATTTTTGTTAACTCATAACTGAGTATATGGTTGATATATAAATATATGGAATATATGTAGATTGTTGATTTAGTTAAAATCTATGTGTATGCCATATATATATCACTTAGTTAATACTTAAAAACATAGCATGGTAAAACAAATATATATGGGTATATATTTTTATCATGGTTGAGTTAATGATGTGTTTGACTATTTTGATGAAACATTTATATATAAGGTATTTGAGATTGAATATTAGTCATTTTAATGCTGTTTTATTTAAATGATCTTATTAATATATTTTTAGTATGTGGATATTAAGTTGTGAATTAAAGTTATTAGATGGATGAAATAACATTTAAAGTTACATATTGATTTTTTGTAACTAGATGTATAGATAAATTTCTTACCCAGATGGCATGCATATATTAAAAACTATTTATGAAATTTGTTTGTTATTATATAATAAATTAGATTATTTAAGATTCATTTCATTACATTTTATGGACTAAATGTATGTATTTGATCTTTTCATACTTAACATATTTTAATATCTGCTAGGAAATATTCTATTTGAATTTATTGGTTTTTGTATTATTATATAAATAAATAAATCTCACATTAATGATCATAAATAAATAATGTGAAAAATTCCACTCACTTAATTAGCATCATTAATCCAAGATGAGGAGTAATCCAATTGAGTGGTGTGTATGAAATTGATTAATCCTAGAGATCAATAACTATATGAAAAATTTCACCAAACTAAACCTTTATAGTTAAACATTATCATTTCATGTGTTTGATTTCATTTACATGTTTGTATGATATCATTTTAGAATGGATTTATTTAGGATATACATCATGTATTAGTTATCTTATACAACATAAGTTGTAGTTTGTCAATCTAGATTCCTATACCATCATTATCTACACATCTGTGAAGGTAAGGCCATTCCCTTGTTGGGAGAGAGTGTGGTGGATATATGGTTTATGTTTAGTTTGGAAAATCACTTAGATGATGATCTCCCTCCTTGGAATAGTAATACACTAGAGACTACACTTTATATTACCGATGGATACTTTGAGTTCAATGTGACTCATGCTCCATGGAGATTTGCATCATTGTATTATTATTATTGAGACATTTATTATTACTAAAATTATGATTTTTATTCATATGCACATTTACTTCAGTGGTTGTAATGTTGTATCATCCATGGTTGAATTTGTAATACTCCTTATATTAATTAATACAATCTTTATTAGTATATTTAACATTGTACCTATTTTAATATATTATTGTTATGATGATCAATAACTAAATGGAATAGCTATAGATATTTTAAGGCTATATAAAAATAATACATTTAGTTAAATATCAGTTAGTTAGGTTTCATCATGGTGAAATTTGTTAGATGAATATGTTTAATTTTTTTTCAAATTACCCTATTCTGGTAAAACCTAGTGGGGTTATTATAGAGCTACTCCTAATGATACTTATTTTATCCTATCAATGCCTAATTTTTAAAATAAAATATTTATTTATGGTCAGACCATATTAGATGCATGATAAAATACAAAATTAGATATATATATATATATATATATATATAAGTTTCACTTGATAGATGAATTGGAACTTACCTAGTACACATCTATAAACTATTACACATCGATGAAATATTCCCTATTCTTCCCAAATTACAAATAAATCCATAGGATGAATCACATTCTAATTTTAAATCATACTAAATCCAAGTCAAAATAATCAATTTAAAGTATCAAATAAAAATCATTATTTGCATTCATACAATGAAGGATAAAAATTACACAATCATAAGGGGTGTGGGAAATACATGTGGCTTAATTTACCTCCTTAGATTATTCTATACATATGTAGTAATCAATAATAAATCATGGTGATTGGGGTTAGATCAGTCCATTATACTTTCCTATTTTTCATAGGTTTTCTATAACTCAAAATCACACCTAGGGTTTCAAGGTAAAGAGGTTGATTTATCATCACGGTTTAACATCATACATAGAAGTATTTTAGAGACATGAGAAGGTGACCATATGGTTTCACACCCATATTTAAACATAGGTTAGTGCACAACACTACAATTCAATATTGATAGTCGATATTGGCCTAAATATGATGGAGTCAACTCTACGCATATAGAAATACAGTTATAAAACCTAATCAGTCATAGTCCTTCTTAAGTATATTTTACACTTATATAGCATAGTCACAATTAGAAATGTATTTATAAAATATGAGTACTAATCCCATTGTTGTGTTTACTATATTTATCATATTCCACTTGTCAAATGATTATAATTAGTTTTAGTATTTTACATTCAGATATATGCTTGAATGCCATATCTATCTATCTAAATTCATATACTATTTCATATCCTATTATGATTTATAAATCCAAACTAAGGTAAGAAAATATGGTAATTTTACATCACTCAACTTATGTCAAACCTTAGGTATCCCTTCAAGTTTCATCCTTCTAGGGTTGAATATTTTTCTCTTAGGGTTTTAGTTGTAATTTATAATTTCACCACACGAAAGAAAATAAATATTTTCACCTTTGTCCATATCCTTGAGCACACTTTCATGATTCCATCCAATAAGGATAGTCCCCTTATCTTTCTAAGGTACAATTTTAGATTAAGTAGAATCCGTGTAGAACCTAACCAGATTTATTCAACTTCATCTAAAATAGATATAATGAATTTTTATTCTTATTTAAATGATGCAATTATTCATGAATATGTGAAAATAGATGATTATGTTGTAATTCCTACAATATAACATGATAATAAATTTAAGCATGAGGTCCCATATATAATCTATCCCAATGAACATAATTGGGTAGATCTTATCCAGGTTAGAGCCTTATCTAATTATTGTCAAGGACTCTATCAATATCATAAATATATGGATAGATAAGTCAAATTGATCCTATCATATAATGTTATACACTAGGATAATATTTATACATATCATGCACAACTTAAATATCCACTTACTATTTTAAACCCATCCTTTCAAGCTAGTACCTCCATTTTAGGTGTTTATAACTCTACTATTATTACTATTACTACATCCACACCTCCAATGAAATATGTGACATCCACCAAAGGTGTGGGGGAAGCACAAGGATTCTAAAATATTTCCATACCTATTCCTACATAGGTAACCTTTATCCATCTTATGATGACTATGCATATTACATCAAAAAGCTCACCTAGTGCATGTTCCCTTGAGTAGACTATCACATACCTACATGTTAATATATTACATTTAAAGAAAGGTGCATCTAGAGATAGTCATGCAATGGATTCACATGTCTTGTTTCATAATCCATTATCCCATGAGATAAGAACTAATATTTTACCTAAAATATTTGTATCTCAAATAGATGTGTAGAATTTATACCAACTTATTATCCAAGATAAGATTCAAGATAGGAAGAAGATCAGGCTGTGTGTAAGTTGAGTCTAGACCAAGAGCCAAAATTTGTGGAGGAGGTGAAGGAGAAGCCATCAATCTATGAAAGAACCAATACAAGGATAAAAAATAAGTGGAATAAAGTCTTGAGGGAGAAAAAATCAACCTAAAATATTTAGGAACACTATTAATAACAATGACAATCACTAAGAATAGCTATAGCAATGTAAGGCATCCCCTATCATAATGGAAGCTATTGTGCTAAGCAAGAATTAAGAGATTCAAGGAGGTAGCCAAGATTCCAATGGATTGATCAAGTGGGAAGATCAGAGAAATAAATTTATCAAGAGAGAGGCTCAAATGAATGAGAATGAGGCATATATCCCAACCCCAATTCATCAAAAGACCTAAAACTAGCCATTTTTGACCATTTGGGTCTAAACTAGCACTTTTGCACATGTTCTACCTAGGCCATGGCCTAGGATACATCTTTTATGAAAAAAAAATGCAACCTAGGTTATGGGTTTCCTTCACACAATCCATGGTCTAGGTCAAATATGGGTTTAGGATAGTCAACAAGCTCTTGAAATCCCTCAAGGGGTCTCTAGAGGGCCTTTCTTGTATGTAAAAGGGCCAAGGTGGACTAAGGATGTATGGAGGGTAAGAATATGATGTGAGAAAGGTAAAAGTGAGTGGAAAATGTCTAAAAGTGGGATGACTAAGGAAAGTAGTCTATACATGAGCCAAAGTGTAATCATAGGAAGGAGTAGGGTCATAGGAAGTATGATTACATATGCTCACAATGTATAAGTAGTCAGTGTTCAAATACACAAGGAGTGTTATGTAGTACCTATAAGCGACACCAAATCAAATGAAAACAAGAACATGAAAAGATAAAATGAAACATTACTTGTACTTACTAGATAAATATGGAGGTGGAAGAATTTGATAACATGATCCATGGGTGAGATTACAAATGCTACATAATCCAAAATCCAACTCTAGATCCAACTCCTATAAAGAAAGGATACAAGTGATATCAAACCAAATCATAATATCTAGAATGAAATTTACCAGGGAATCATCCCTAGTGTTTTCCCTATAAGGGATATGGGTAAATTGGATATCTTCAAAGAAATAGAGAAAATCATGTGCCACCTCAAAGAGGGGGAACAACTCAGAGCTAAGGATGGCCTAAACACTAGTGAGTTAAGACATGACTAAGAGTGAGCCAAATAATAATTGTACATATAATGTGCCTAACTCATAGGCATTGATCAAGGCACTAATGATTTTGTGATACTCAGTAGTATTATTCATCTCACTGGTAAGGAAACAACTAGCTACAACAAGTTCATGACCCCACTAATCATTAATAATCCAAGCCATAGCTATTGATCCTAGGTTACCCTGACTACCTCCATTAGTGTGAATCACCACTGAGAGGTGCAACATGATGGGGGGTCAAGGATGTAAGACTAATAATGACATAAATGTGATCTCAAATTAAAGTGGTGTAAGTGAGTTTAATGAGGAAAATAATTAATGAAACTAAGCCATAATCAGAGCAGTTGACCAAAATTGTTTATGGTGAGAGGTAACAAAGGGGAAGTAGGGGGAAGTTCAAAGAAGAAAAAAACCTATCAGTAAGACTAAAACAAGTCCCAAAATATCATAGCCAACTATCAACCCTACCTATAACCATGATGAACAAGAGAGAGATAGAGTTAGAGTGGATCGACTATAGAAAAGTAGAGAAACAACTAACTAAAATAAACACAACCAATAACTTCTATCCCTGGGTGCCCATGAAATGGGGTATAAGCTTGAGAGGTCAATGGGGACCTAAAAGGGGTCTTAAGAACCAAAATAGGGCTAGAGCAAGACTAAGGAAGCCTCAAATTAAAAAATATAGGTTGTTAATACACTCAAAATGTGCCAAAACCTCTAAGATGGAGGTTTCATAGTCTAAAATACAAAAATGGGTAAAACACCCTACTAAGGGCCCACAAGATGCATTTGGAAAGGAGTACAAGGGCCTGATAGGCCAGAGCACCCAGGGGTCCAAGAGGTTGAAATGGTCCTAAAACACACCCAAAGAGGCCTCAAAAATAGAAACAGACCCCACCATTATGTCTAAAATGGGCCAAAACCTTTAAGATGAAGGTTTGGTGGTTCTAGGAGTAATAACAAGATGAAATGGAGGCCCAGAGCAAGCAAAAAATAAGCTTCTAGCCCAGGTAATGACCTAGCCTACCCAGGCCACAACTTTTCCTAGAAAGTCATGACCTAGACCAAAAGAGGCCAAAAATAGGCCTAGGGAGCGTAGAAGGGCCCAAAACTTTCCCAAAATGGAATGTAAAGGAGGAAATAAGAAGAGAATGTTTATGAGCCAAAAAATATTCTTCATATTCCATGGTGTGCATGACTAATCTAAGGTGATATTGCTTTATTGTGTAGATGTGAGGAGGAGTCAGAGTGATAGAGGAAAGAAAGACATCTCAGTTGGTAGAGCTACCATTTTTGTATGGGGGTCAACTATGAGAGAGTTTCTCAATGCTGACCATAATGAGAGATGAGGAGGGGTAGTAGGAGGCCCATGATAGACAAAGACCAACCAAAGAAGGCTAGATCAAGTTGTAGGCAACCAAAACCACTAACCTATACCACCTATAAGAACTATGTAAAAGGAGATAGGGAGTTGGTAGAGGGTTAATTGCAAGCGAGTAGTAAACTACCCAACTAAAAGAAGCAAAAGACTCTACTTCTATCCTAAGGTACATCCAAGGAGGAGTGTAAAATAAAAATAGATAAGGAGACCCACTAGGGTCTAATTATAGATGCCATAAGAGGGGAAATCCACCAAATGGGGGCTTGGGGAGGGTTTTCTACTAATTTGTGAGGCTCACCAAAGCACCATAGGCCTAAGCCCATGCCTACCCTCAAGGGAATGCTTCCACCTAACCCTAACTAGAAGCCTATCCTAGAGGTAGGCCACTAATTATCCTATGAAGAGTCCAAACAAGAGGGAGAAGGCCAAGAGAGGGATATAAAGCAATAATATCTTTAGGTTCACCAGTCATGACCTGAGACATAGGAGTTCCATGGGTAGGGTCATTATTAGTGAATGAGACATATAAAATTAAACAAGTAGAGGATGATAACACATATGATACATGGGCATGAGCTTCTTGTAATCTCTTCTATCATTGATCAAGTTAGGTGATAAACCATGGATGGAATAACACTCAAGATTGAACTCAATGACTCTAGAGGCCTCAACAAGAGATGCATTGAGAGACAATACTCCAATAGGAAAATCATGATGCAAGGGGGAGCTCAATGTTTGGGGAGATGTCCTAGAAGAGGTCTCTAAAAAGAGATGATCTATCCTATCATCATGGAGTAAAAAAGAGATTCAGTTGATGGATGCTAAACTCTAAAGGAATGAATGTTTCTTGATACTCAATCAAATCAAAACATTCATCTTTGAATAAATGAGACTTAGAAATAGGGGTGTATGAGAATATATAAACCCCCATGAGGAGACAACCAAAGCCTCACCTAAGGGCTTTATATTTTCATAGAGAAATGCCTAGGGATATAGGTCAGCCTCCATGGTGTGAACCTCACCTTCATGCACAAACTAAACCATGCAAAATGTGGCTAATACAACAACCTGCATAGTAGTGGTCTAAAGATGGCCAAGAATCATGTTGTATGAAAGATCAAGGTCTAACAAACAAAACTTGTTTTTGACTATCTTGGGGCCAAATTTGACCCAAAGATTCACATTACCCACTAGTGTAATTATGTCATTATTGAAATCAACATAGTTATGATGGGAATTGGAGAGCTTCTTTCGACTGATCCTAAAACCATTGAATACATGTAGGGGCATGATATTCAAAATGAATCCTTCAAACATGATGAACTTCTTAACATGATATTCATTGATATAGGTATCGATATAGAGAGGGAACCTATCCCTCTTGGCCAAAATCAAAGCATTTGAAAAATAAGTGAGTTCAAAAGAGAGAATGGGAGGGGGAGGGTGCTTGGATGCATCAAATTTGAATAGAACTTTGACATCATCATGTAGTAAATCCTCATGAGGGAGACCAAGCTCATAGAAGATGAGGCTCCTTTGTTTAAGGAAAATGTGAAGAAGGTTCCAAATGGAGATCCTAATTGAGAGTCCCTAAAACTCCTCTATGATGAAGTAAGGATGTTGTCTAGCCTAGGGAGGGATGTTACACCTAAATTAAAATTTGAACTTAGGATTTCCAGCCCTTGTGGGATGGATAGGGGACCCAACACCACTAGTCTCTACACTAGATTCTATGGCCTAACTAGAGCATGTGTTGACAAAACACTCATACCCAATAGAGGATATGTTGATAGTAATAACAACCTTACTATTCTAAACTTTGGCTTTCCCTCTCAAATCAACCTAGGAAGAAGATTCAGAAGAGGTGGAAGAGTAATAAGGGGGACATGGGTCCTTAGCCTTTAATTTATTATTCTTCTTCTTCTTCTACTTATCATGGTTAGGTAGAGGATCCTTGAAAACATTCAACTTATGGTTGGGTTTTATAATTGGATAACTATGTGACAAAGGTGAGGCTTGCCCACTACACTTTTGGGCTATATAATTATTGTCATCATGCCCCCTCATTTGATGGAAATTAAAAAACTTGGTAGGTTTGTAAGGAAACACCATGTGTTGTTTTACTATTCTTAATTCAAAATCCTTCTTTTTAGAGGGATTCTTGCTCAAAGTATTTACCTCATGATTGTCCTTCTTGTCCTTCTTCTTGGGAGGAGAATCAGTGATAACATCATTGGTCACATTATGGTTGTGATCATGATAAGAGGATAAATTTTGGGAAGGAATGGAACACATGCCTATACAAACCTAAAAACTTCAATATTCAGACACTCATTAACATCTTCATCATAAGAGGTAGGTTCACACTTGAGTACCTCAAAGTGAACCTCCTGCCTCAATGCTCGCATGAACATATCATAAAACTGGTCATCTGAGAACCTAGTCTTTCATGTATGAATAGATGAGTTCCATCTACACATAAAATCAAATTTCAACTCACCCTTGGCTGCACTATGGAGGTAAGTGATTGGATGTCAAGGTTAAAGGGTCTATAAATATTGAAATATTGGAAGAAGTCATCTAGAAGGAGTTATAAACTAGAGAGAGAGTCTAGCAATAGATTTTGAAACTAGACAAGAGCTTTGGCTCATAGAGAATGAGCAATGAGTTTTCAACATCATACCTTTATTGAGATATAAGACATTTTAAACAATAAATACATTTTTAAGAAAGGGTTCAAGAACATGCCTAGTCTAGGTTTGAGTTATCTTTTTAATTCAATAACTATTATTTTCTAATAATGCAATGTTCTATTTTAGTAAAAGAGGAAGATTATTCAAGCAAGTTATATAGTTCATTTTAATCATGTAAAGTCCTAATGAGTAATATAAATGTTTCTAATGTAATCATAACATATAATGGTAAATATTTTAATCAATAAAGATATCTTGTAACCATATATGAATGCATAAACTTTAGAAACTATTATAAAAAATGCACAAAATAACTAACTCACTAAAACAAATCAAACCCTAGCATGTATACTATAGTGAATAAACAAAGAGTTTCAATTTTCAAAGAAAAGTTCCCTCATATCAAGATAAAAGAGATGTGCATAATTTCTACCAACTGATTGTCTAAGCTAAGAGGTAAGAGAGGAAGAAGATCAAGTTGTGTGTAAGCTAAGTCCAAACCAAGAGCCAAAAGTTATGGAGGAGGTGAAGGAGAAGCCACCAATCTATGAAAGATCCAATTCAAGGAGGAAAATTTAGGTTTAATAGAGTTTTTAAGGATCAAGGAGAAACCCAATAGCTTTTGAAACACCGTCGATAATAATGAGAATCACCAAGAATAGTTGCAGTAATGTAGGGCATCCCTTGTCACAATGGAAGCTATTGTGCCAAGCAAGAATCAAGAGATATTGAAGGATGAAACCAATATTACAATGGAATAATCAAGTGGGAATATTATATTAATAAAGTGATCAATAAAGAGGCTTAAATAAATTATAATGAGGCATACATCCTAACCCCAATCTACTAAAAGACCTAAAACTAGCTATTTTTGACTTTGGGTCCAAACTAACACTTTTGTATGCATTCTACCTATGTCATGGCCTATAACATGGATTTTATGAATGTAAAATGTTGCCTAGGCCATTTTTTTCCTTTAAATAAGCCATGGCCTAGGTCAAATAGGGGATTAGGCTAGTCAACAGGATCCCAAAAACCCCTTGGGGGGTCTGTAGAGGGCCTGTCTTATGTTTGAAAGGGACAAGGTGGACTAAGGATGTATGTAGGGTAAGAATATGATGAAATATAGGTCAAAGTGAGTGGTGAATGTTTCAAATTAGGATTATTAAGTTTGGTAGTCTGCACATGAGCTGATGTGTAATCATAAAGAGGAGTAGGGTCATGTGAAGTATGATTACAATTCCATTCTTAGTTCTATATAGTAACGGGGTCTTTGACATGTTTTTAGGACACAATTGGATGAAAAAATTATGTAGTACCATCTTCATTTCATCAATCTCTCAAGTACATACACTATAAAAATATAGTCATAATTATAAGCATATGATATGAGTATGTTAAAAAGCTAGTGATAACCCCTCATTCACCCCCATCACAACCACAATTGGTTGATATAGATATATAGGATCACTAAATAGAGCCAATGGTTACACATATGTAATATATTTATATATACTTAGATTATATTAAATTATTTAGATGTACTATATAACCATCTATTTAATTCCCATAACATCAAAGAGTAATTCAGGGCTCAAAAAGGACATTATCTTTTATAGTGCCTGATAAAATAGTACCATGGGTAGTTCAACATGTTCAATAGTGAAAACAAGTAATGAGAAATTATCCTAATATACATCATACCTCATAGTTTCCTAGGCCTTCTAGAGTTACCCTCCATACATAAGATTCTATGAGCAATTATCATGATAGTTACCATATAATGTATGATTTTTTATCAAATTATGATATGTCTACATTTGGTACCTTTCTCTCACTACATGTGACACTTTCACTATTCAGTACAGACACTCCTAATTGTCCTCCCATTGATGAGATCATTTTTTAACACTTTTTAAATTTCATATGTTTAAAAAAATAAAATAATGTAAAAATAAAATAATACTCAAATTATTTAAAAAATTAAAACCATGTGTTGAGCATGACATAATTCCTAGATTACACTATTTATATATGTTATTTATCACATTTTTTATAGACAACATATTATTTTCATACACATGAATTTCATGGTTTATAAGTGTGATTCAAGACATATATATTACACATACATATGATGTTGCTCTTTCATCTACCCAGTGATCATGCCAATATTGGGGCATCCTATTTCATAGGTTTTAGTATAATAGGTTATATCTTTCTATGAACTTTATATCATGTTAAGTTGTCTAGATTTATTACACATGTATTTCTAGTTACCCATATCATATGTAGTGATACATGAATATGTTATTATACTATGATGTGAAATTGATACATATGGATGGTGTAGACAAGTATTTACATGTTACATTCCCCATTGATGTTGTTACTCTATTGCATGATATGATATTTTGTGCTTGTATTTTATATTTATCTCTTGGGCCTTGTTTAATGCAGCATATTTATGTAATTTATTTGGAACATCATTATATCCATTATTTATAACATCTTTATGTCCCTTGTGTGTGTCCATAGACCTTGTTTGTTTTGGCATATTCATGTCCCTTGTATGTAGCCCCTCAACTTATGTGTGACATTAAATCTTCATATATTTTTCAATTTTTAAGTCTATTGAGATTGAATGGTGCAATGATCCATATCATGCACCTTTACTATAGTATTATTAAGTTATATTTTTTTGATGGTCATTATAGTGTGTTTCATTGATACAACTACCTAGAAATGACACTTATATTCCCTATACTACATATGTTACTGTAGACACATAAACTTAACCGATAAAAGCTTGATAGTGGTTTTAATTAACACCTTTACATTACTTGTCCAATTGTCTATTATTATAACCCACAATCTCTAATAAAACCTTAAAAGTGTTTCAATTATTGAAATCATATTGTAGACTTCCCTATTTATCCCTATTATGCACTAGGTAGATAGGGGTGAATTATGCACTTGTCTAGTAGTGTAGACTTGTCTCCCAAAATATAATGTCTATATTTTAAAATGACATGCTTTTTGGATTACTCCAAGATCTTTTAACATCACAAATTACATGAAAACCCTAGTATTAGGTGATATCAAATACAAAGCAAATGAGAGATTTATAAACTAATCATATAATTCATTAGTTGATTAACCAAAAATTACAAATGAGGTACATTATATGGTGAGAAATTAGATCACCATAAAGGTAAAAACTCAACTCACAATTAGGAAAAACATTAAGTTTATTTCCCCTAATTACCTTAATAACCCTAAGCAAGTGAACTAACAAATTTGTAGTAATAAAACTAAAAGTAGTAAAAATCCTACACTAACACCCCATGAAGTGTAACTTATATGGATAATATAATTAAGTCTTGGTAATAAGGCATAATGAGTTAACCAAGCATAATACAACTCTAATAAGGTGGATAAAAGGAGAAAACCATAGGATAAAAATCCTCTCCAAAAGAGAGCAAGGTGATAAAATTTCATGCTCCAAAGATGTCGATCACAAATGAGAATGCATCCACAAGTGATAGCAATAGAGAAAATAGTGAGGAGAACTAATAGGTCCCCATATAATATGTTGAATTTTCCTAAAATATAGCTCATGTAGTGATTAATTTCATTTATGATATCCTTTTCCTAAATACTGAAGAAGCTCCATCCACATCAAATAATGTTTCTTCCCTTTTCCAAATGAAGAACATGAAAAATGTACTTTAATTCTACCCATCCCATAGTGAAAGATGGAGTTAGTAGTACAAAAAAATATGAGTAGGGTACAAATTATAAGTGTGGTATATGTTTTAAAAGATCATGTACAATAACTAAATGTAATGCCACTAAATTAAACCTATCATAAGAAGGTACAATGGATAGTGGATCACCCTGTAATAGTGAATGTGTACACAAAATGCCTGATGGAACTACAACCAAGGAACTATGATCCTCATGTATAATATATGGTTAAAAATTATCTATGTAATTATGGTGTTATTGACTTTTTATGTCACCCCTAGTCATCACAGGGCCTCCTAAGGCTTAGAAAAAGAATTGCATACCTACGAGGTACCATGCGCTTCAATAAAAATGTGTGTAGATGCTTCCCATCTACACTCACGCACAAGATAGAGGTTTAGGTCTGTATAAGAATAAGAGGATAGTTCAATATCACTAAAGGTTCTTGATGTGCAATTTTTAATAAGATTTTATGGTTCATAGGTTAAAAAGTACACATGTTTAAGGATGTAGGACCTCTGAGTTCTAAAAGGCCAAAGTAGAGGAAATACATGAGGAGTAGTTACAAGTCATAAAGAATGCATCAAAGACATTTAAATTTCATGTGAAATATTATTCAAGGACATCCCTATGCCTATACAATGAATTTTTGTTCTCATGCATAGGATATTGCATCTACGCCCTTATATTACATAGGATACTACCTATTTTTTGTCATTGCCACATAGTGGCCTAACACTCATCCTACACAAATAAATTATCAATTGCCCAAGAAAATCACCAATATTACATTTGTCATATCCACATTGATCCTACCTAAAATTCCAAAATACTCCTTTGAGATCTCACGAAGGTGACATGTGTCCCTATAGTGCCACATCTAAGACAGGTTAAAAAGTGCCACATGTCGAGTAGCTACCAGATATAATAAATATCTTTGGATGTGCTTGAGAAAATCTTAAGGAATTATCAAAAAAATTAAATGCATAAGTGGTTATCAAAGTTTAGGACTTAAGTGCATGTCACTCTCTGACTCTATCAGGGAGATCTACCATTCCCTGATGTATGTGGATCCAGAAGTGATCTTACCACCGACCCTAGATCCAATCACCAAGAAAACTTCAAAAATCATGATTTTAACACTAAAAAGGATTAAATGTTATATATACTACCCCTAAGTGGCACATTAGTTGTAAAACTAGCTCAATCTACTATAAAATCCTACTTCTTTCACTATAAAAGGGTGGACACATTTTATAAACCTTACGCTCCTAAAATTACCCTCCATAAGAACTTGTATTGTCTAAATCTTGCTTGTTAATGAGAATTAAGTTCACCTCCTTATATTATTCTGATGACATATGTATTATTTGTGTTTGTTGATTTCTATTTGTAGGTAATGTTTGCCCCTCTTATTTGTCATTCATCCCTAGTTTCTCTTCATTAAACTTGGAACTCACTTATAGATCATATCCTATGCACACTAGGGTCTATATAGGATTTGTATATGGATAATATTCATCCCTCTACAAAATTAATTATGTTCCCATGCCTCTATATGAAATACTGATGCATGTAGAGTGACTTGGTGGAATTTTTGTGATATTTTATTGTTCTCAAAGGTTTACACTATGTTTACGATAGTAGGAGTGCTCTCTATTTTAGTCACATCACTTTTTAATTTTATCATTATCTTACCTCCTCCCTCCATTTTACCTTAAAGTCCTAGGTTTAAATTAGTGGTAGTTTACCTTTTTCCTCTTTAGGCCTACACATTGGTCTTAAACTAGGTGTGCTTAGAATAGAAGGAATCTAACCTACTCTGAAGGCTCATCCCAAGTAATGCAATGGTCCCACACCTTAGGGATGTTCCCATCATTGTAATGATAAAAATGATGCTTATACATTTAGCTAAGTGATAATATTAATGCTCCTAGCACTTTAGACTCTTGCACCCCACATAAGGCCTTAGTGCTTAGTACCCCACCACTAATATTTGATACATCATGGAGCATCCATGGGTACATTTTTTGAATGATAAATTTTTTTAACATGCCTAATGGGACCTATTTTCATCTAATGGAGATTTTTTTGGTGTTCTTCAATATACCAACCTTTGGAGGTAGTTTTATAAGCATCAATGGCAACTCCAAGTATCTATCAGCTAGTTAAGTAGCCTAAATAAGTGCCTAATCATTATTATCTATAATTTACATCAACCATATTTTAATTATTTTTATTTTCTCTATCCCTACACATGACCAAGGATAACCTTCATGAACATGTTATGGAGGTTAAGGTTAGCTAATACAACTTAAAAGATCAATGGTGGCATTTGTGCTTGGGTTTCTTAAGTGAGATAGAGTATCCCAATGTTGCAAAATTGCCTAAAGGGGACAATCCTCAAGGTGATGCCTCCATATTTTAAGGGATGTGTGTCCATAAGGAAAACTATAATGCCTCCATTTTTCACAATATGTTTATCCATGAGGCAAAATTTTATTGGACTATTATAATTTTTCATACTCAAATGCTCAAGAGATATAATTTGATGAACATACTAATGAAGAGTTTGAAGAGTTATGGCATTGGTTCAATGCCATAACCAAAGAATTTGAAGAGCTTAAGAAACATGTACTTCTTCCAATAAATTATGAGCCTACTAATCTAAGAATGATCAATTCTAATTTTCTCAAGGACAAAAGAGATGGATATGGTCTTTTTGAGCCATCAAGTGAACCAAGTGCAGTTGCTCCCAAGAGCCTAAATGAAGTCTTCATATAAGGCTTTTTGAAGGGTGGTGAGAAACATCAAGAAAGTGTGCTTGTAGTTTAACATGAACCAATATTGGAAGACTTGGATCAATATGTCTTCATTGGAGACATATTTTTTCTTTTTCATCCACTAGAGGGCACATCAGAAGGATTGGCCATCAAGCTACTTGGTTCACCAATTTTGGTACCTCTAAAGCAAGGTATCTTTCATCGTGGTTTGTTATAAGTGAATGATACTCATAATTTTCCATTTTAACCAGGAGGGAGGTGATTTTAAATTATTGTATAAGATTGTATATATTAGATTATCTTGTATTGCATTTCCCTAAGTGACTACACACACATTCTATAGTTCAGTTTTGTTTGCCTCTAAGTGCATTTTGTACATCCATCACTTATTTTTTTTCCTTTTGTTTTTCTAAGGGTAGGACTCAATTAATTTAATTTAAGTGCAAGGCCAAGTAAGTTACAACTTTAATGATTCCACACCCAACGGATCACTCAAAGGCTACCAACTTCTTGTTTAGTAGGTAAGTGTCCTGTAGAGGTTATTAGAAGTGTTCACTTTTTAAGCTACCCCCTAGTTGATACAAGGCCTCCTAAAGCTTACAAAAAGAATTGTGTACCTATGAGATCCCATGAACTTCAAGAAAAATATGTGTAAATTATTCCCATATATGCTCAATCCTAAGATAGAGGTGCATGTCTATAAAAGATTAAGAGGATGGTTCATGCTCACTAAAGGTTATCAATGTGTAATTTCATGTAGGATTTTGTGGCATGCAAGTTGAAAGGCACACATGTTTAGGTATGCAAGACCTCTGAGTTATAATAGGCTAAAGTAGAGTAAATGAATAAAAAAACATTACAAGTTGTAAAGAATACACCAAAGACCTTTAGGTTTTGTACATAATCTTATTTAATGACCTCTCTATGCCTATATAATGTATTTTTATGCTCGTACATAGGATCTTGCATCTATACCCTTATATTACATAGGATGGAACCTTATTTTATTTGTTACCACATGGTGGCTTGATGCTCATCCTCCACAAATAAATTCTCAATTGCCCAAGACAAGTGTCAGTCTTCCATGTGTCTTTTTTTGTGTTGTTATTACCTAAAAATCTAAGAGACTCCTCTGAGAACCCACCAAGGTGACATGTGTCCCTATAGTGCCACATTTGAGACTAGTTAGGAAGCACCACATATTAATTATCTATCAAATATAATGAATATTATTAGAGGTGGTTGAGAAAATCTCAAGGTGTTATCAAAAAAATCAAATGTAGGATTTGTTATCAAAATTTGAGACTTGAGTTAACATCACTCTCTGACTCTATTAGGGGATCTTCTTTTCCCTAATGCATGTGGATACATAAGTGATCTTGTCACTGACCCTATATACAATCACCAAATAGACTTCAAGAATCATGGTCATAGTGCTATAAAGGATTAAATTATACATTTATCAACCCCAAGTGGCACATTAATTATAAAACTATCTCAATATCCTATAAAAGCCTAGTTATTTCATTATAAAAGGGTTGACACATTTTATAAACCTTACACTACTAAAATTTCCCTCCATGAGAACTTGTATTAGCTAAACCTTACATGTTAATGAGAATTATGTTCACCTCCTTCATTGAACTCAGAACTCACTTTAAAATCATATTCTATGTGTACTAGGGTCTATGTAGGCTTTGTCTATGGATAATCTTCATCCCTATCAATAGTGCATTGCATTCCCATGCCACTATATAAACTAATTATGTATGTAGAGTGACTTGGTAGAATCTATGTGATATTGTCTTATCCTTAAAGGTTTGCAATGTGTTTATGGTAGTAGGAGTGCTCTCTTTTCTAGATTCATAACCATTTAATTTCATCATTATTTTACCACCTCCCTCCCTTTTCCCTCAAATCCTAGGTTTAGATTAGTGGTATTTTACATTTCTACTCTTTAGGCCTATGCATTGGTCTTAAACCAAGTGCACTTAGAATAGAAGGAATATGACCTACTCTAGAGGCTCATCCCAAGGAGTGTAAGGGTCCCACACCTTGGGGGCATTCCCATCATTTTAATAAGACAACTACTACTCCTACATGTAGCTGAGTGATAATACTTCTATGCCCAATACCTTAGACTCTTACACCCTATGCAAGACCTTAATGATTAATGCCCCACCACTAAGCTTCCTCATGCCACAAAGTATCCATGGGTGCACATTTCAAATAACAACAAGTGTGATGAAATTAGATGCTAAAACAGATTATGGAATGACTTGTACCCATGGAATTAATTGTTTGATGTTTTATGTGCCTTATATCAATATACATGTTCCTTATAATGTTTGAAGTGGACTATAGGTAGGTAGATCAAAAAAAAAAACTCCTCAATATCTAGAAGGTGACAAGGAAATGGTGAAGTCATGTAACCATCATTATTGTAGTCATCTATTTTAGAAGAACAATCACCAATATTAAAAATGTGTTTATACTCAGAAGTATTATCAATTACAATTGAGTATGGTGAAGAAGAATGGCATGGAATATTCATTGAAGGAATTTCCATGTGAAGTGGAGATCATAGATCAATAACCCTTGAAGTTGAATAAGAAATTACAGATGAATCACATGAAATGTAGACTAAATATCCACAAGTAGAGAAGATTCATCGATGATATCATAATGTGTACTCTCACTAGAAAAAAATAGAGTCTTCTGATGAACCAATAAGTGATGGATCTAGAAGATACATCATGCATAGGAATGGAAGTATAAAATGTAATGGGATAACTAAGGTCTAGTGTAATGTCATCTTATAGTGGTGGCTCAATAGAAGGAAGAGCACTATCCACCATGGATGTGTCATCACAAGAAATAGGAGTAGGAGGAGAGAGTAAAATAGTATCTAAAGAGATGATAGGAAGAGGAGTAGGAGTGATATAAATCTCAATAGTATATATAAAAAGAGACTAAATAATGCTATAGAACTGTAGGGATGTGCTGTATATTCCACATGGAAATGAATATCCATAAAAACATGTAACACTAAGGTATAAAAAGCCTTGTCATAAGTGTTAGACCTTAATGTAATAACATGATTTAGTAGGGGTAAGAATCTATCCATATATGAATGGAGTAAAATTATTTATCATAAGCAAGTGTTTCATGTAAGCATGCCAAGAAGCATAGTTTATTTTTCTAATAAGAACCACTGGTGTAGAATCAATTTTCCTTATGAGTGTCTCTAAAGTGAAGTTGAAATGACTAAGAGATGAAACCAAATAAGTGAATAACTATACAAAATAGCTAAAATGACCTCATAGTTATAATAACAATGCATGCTCATGAATAAGATATCAAGCACAACTGATAATGCATCCAAATGAGTAGTAAATGTAGGAATAAACATAATGAAAAAAATGAGAATGTATATAAGAGATGCCAAATAATACATATCACCACATAATACACCCTAAAAATTGTTATTATTGACCCCCTTAAAGTTTCAAATACCAACACACTCATATAGACATCAGGCATATTTAAGAATATATCTTGAGTAATTAATGCATAAATACAATGCACTAAACAAAAATCAAGATCTATTGATAATGTATCAAAGATTTAAAATATTTAAAGAATATTTAGCTATAGAGGGCCCAAAAATATCAAAAATGTGTATATAACAAAAAAAGGCACTTTTGAAGAAGATGACACTCAAATCTGAGTTACTAATCAAAATTTATGGTTATTTGAAAATATGAGCTCCCCTAAAAAAATTGGGTGGTATTGAATTTGAAATACTCTAGACAATCATTGGAGTTTTTTATCATCAATTTATTCATTGTGGTTGTAATGGTCTCTTGTAGTGCTAGGGTTACTAAGAGTTCCCACAATGTTAGGGTTATTGAGGGTTGGCATAGTGCTAAGGATGTTGAGAGTTGGGAGTTCTTATAGTGCTAGGGAAATTGGGAGTTGTTTTAGTGATGGGGATGATGATATTTATCATAGTTTCATGGATTCTAAGATTTATCATAATGTTTTGGGTTCAAAGAGTTACCATAGCACTAGGGGGTTTAGGCAGTTCTTATAGTGTTGGGTTTGCCAAGAGTTGCTACACCAACATTTTATGTCAGGGATGCAACCTCCTCCTACAATAATTAGGGTTTTGGACTAAAATAATGTCACATTGGGGTTTTGTGTTTTAGTGGTAGTTAGGAGTTCCAACATTAGGGTTTTTGATGGCACATGCACTTTGAATTCTTGATGATGGGGTTATGGACTTTGTGTTAGCCTAAAGTCTTGATGTTAAGGAATTTGACTATGGACATAACCTAAAATATTAATGTTAGGGATTTTAACTGAGTATGTAACCTAAAGTTTTTATACTATATTTTGACTATGGACACACATCAAAGTCATAATGTTGGGGGGTTTTGACTATGTCTACAACTTGAAGTCCTGATAATTAAAAATAAGGGATGAATTCTCATCAAGTCTAGAAATGATAGAACTAAAATGACTATTAAAAATACACCAAAGTCCCACTAAGAATTTATAAAAACCTAAAAAAAAAGAAAACCCTAAAAAAAATTTACTTTGGATAAATTAACTGTACATTGTTTTGTGAAATCATTGAAAAAGGCCTTGAAACCCTTCAAAATGGCCAAAAATCAACTATCACAAAACTAGGTCATGTTTATAGTCGATCCTAGTGTTTTGAAACCTTATAAATATGATAGAATCATATTTTTTATGATTTTAAACTCTATATAAATAGTTTGAATGAATTTTTAAAAAATACCACCAAATGTATGAATAACCAAAAAATCAAGAAAGCATGTAAGATGCATGAAAAAAATATCACCAAAGATCTTCAAAAATGGAAAAATGGCCATCATATCAGAGCTCTAATACCATGTCAGATTACTCTAATTTATATAAACATCATATATTATATGAAAACCATAGTATATGGTGAGAGAAAATACAAATTAAAAGAGAGCTTCATAAACTGATTATCTGATTCATTAGCTAATTAGCTTAAAAGTACAAAGGAGGTACATTATATAGTGAGAAATTAGGGCACCATAAAGGTAAAAAATCAACTCACAAAATCAATTCACAATTATAAAACATATTAAGTGTATTCACTGTAATGACCTTAATAATCATAAGCAAACTGACTAACAACCATGTAGGTAAAACTTGAAGTGGGAAAAAGCCTACACTTATAATGCTTCTTAATGGCTTTCCTTCACATATCAATAGGTTATTTATTAGAAACATTTGAAATATACCTCTATAAAAACACATCAATGATCACACTTGAAAGGACCTAGATATCACTTAAAAATTATCTATTTTCTTTTTCAAAAGCATGTATTTTATAAGTAAAGACTTATATTGTAACTCTACTACAATTTTATAGTCCTTGGCCAAATCTAAAAAAAATTAGTGTAGGTTGAGGTTATCCCTTTGTAATAATTATAATAAAAATTCATATTTTTAGTCATATAATATTCCACAATAGGATAAACACACAATCCTAATTTACTTTGGGTTATTTAGGTAGCACTTAGTCAGCAAGGGTTTTTCTGTGGGTAGCTGCATCATTACAATTCTCCCATTCCTCCTCATACTTTTGCATTCAATATTATTTTATGTGCTTATGTAGGAATATGGATATAATTTTTAATTTATTTTATGTGTCAATTTAAGATTAAAAAATAAACAAATCACATTCATCCATAGGTGAAAAAACCCATATTTTAAGATTCAACACACGGTTTGATAAGACAAAGTAACTATAGCAAACAATAACACACTGTGCTCTTATTCAACACCTGCAGGCTTGTCCTAGTAGATATTGAGACACAATTTTCTAATGCATATATGTTTTAATGTTTTATAATATAATCAAAACCTATAAAAAATCAACACAATTAGAAATAAATTAGTTGCAAGGATAATTTTGTAACCCTAACCTTAGTTTTCTATTTTTAGTATTTTAAAAATTTTGTAGCTTTTTTATATACTTTATTTTCTATTAGATATTAATCTAGATCAAATTTAAATAGTTTTAATTTATAATTAAATTTAATTAAAATTCATAATTAATTACAATGTAAATAATTATGGGAATCCATTATAATTAGAAAACTATTTGTTTCTTATTTATTTTGGATTAGGGTTTAGTTTAAGTATGTAAATTCTTGACACTGAAAGAATACAATTATCAACCTTAGATACTATCTATAACATAAAAAATCATCTTTTTCAGCCTTGGAGTAATAAAAAAAAGAGAAATGTTGTCTTGTCATCTTGGATAAATACCAACACAAAGGTTATTTCTTTTGACTTCAAATTGAATTTTATCATTTCCTATACAAAAAAAGATCTTTCTTTTACTTTATTTTTCATTGGTTTTGCTTGTTTTAGAAACTATGTTACAATAGATTTAAAAATACTTAGATATTTTCATGAAGGGATATGTGGTGTTCTATATATAAACATTGTGACATGAGGGGTTTAACCCAATATTCATAGCCATAGTACAGAGATAAACATAAACTTTGGTTTGCATGTGCCTCATGGTATATAAAAAATGTTGAGGACCCCTTGTTTACACCAATAATAAGCTTTTTTTTGTGTGTTTGACCTATGTTGCACCTGAGAGGAGCATATTTCCTAGATAATTTTCTCTCAACATACCCTCAAAACTAGGATTGTTGAGCTACATGAATGATTCTACCTATGTAGTTAGTACTCTAAAACATTAGGATGACATTAATCAATGAATGAGTAAGTATATCTAAAAGGCTAAAAATAATTCAAACCCTTTCCTAGATCATCATTTGCCTTATTTTTTATTGTTATCTTCTTAGATAGTAGCTTTGATTCATTTATCTTGTATTCATTCATTCTTTTTTCTAAATTATATTGTATGCCTCTAAGCCATAGTGATTGATTAAGTGGTACCTTTAACATATATGGATCTCCCTTTGGTTTATTTTGAAAAGGAAATTCATGATCAAAATGAAATTTTAAATGAAATTGAAAATGATAAGACTAACAAAGAATATGATAATGAGCTTAAGACATAGCTTGATACAAATGAGCTTAATGAAGTAGTTATAGAGTAAGTAAAATAGATATATATATTTTGTTAGGGTCTTTAATCATACCCTCATCAATTAAATAAAATAATGAACATACTTATTTAATATAAAGTTGAGAATCAAGCTAACTTAACCTCATCCTCTCAACTTTTTCCCTTTTACATTCTAAAGTCTCTTACTTCTAATGTTGTTACTTCTACCATTGAACCTATATCTATTTTTTTCACCTTATTTACTTTTACCCCTTTATCTCTTACCCTAGAATATATATTACATTCCCTTAGTTATACATCCCTATGCCTACCCATGCTACTTACACCCATCCCATTACTACAAATAATGATTCTCTTGAGCAATATCTTCTTCTATTGTAACACAAGATAGTTAATATAAATAAATACATGTTTCATGTGAGACCTTCCCTACATTATTGCACCTTATTTCATAACCCATTGGATCTTTAAATTTCATCTTCTAATTAGATTTTTCACTCCTCATATTCCTCTTTATGAAGGAAAAGTTGATCCTGGAAAGTGTTTGTGTTCCTTCCATGTAACCTATCTATATTGTGAAGATAATGAAAGATTATTAACTAAGCTCTTTACATAAAGTCTCAAAGAATATGTTCTTATATGGTTCTATTATATTCCACTCCAATCAATTATATATTTATGATTTAAATAGTTTTTGAATTAATAGAAAAACCTAAGTAGATAAAAGAGCTGAGTATGTAAATTAGGGAATAAAATACTACAATATCAATAATCACTGATTTATATAATAACTTATTTGTTTTCTTAGCCTATAAATAGAAATAAATTATAAAATATGTACTTAGCCAAAAAATATGACTAAAAAAATAAGTGGTAGAATATAAAGTGATGTAGAAGTATGACAAAGTGTCATCAATAGATAATAAGTGTCAAAACCCTCTTAGAATAGTAGCATGGCCCCCTTTGCCAATATCACACTACACTATTGACCTTCTATGCAATGTTATTAACCCTATCCACACGAAGTAGTGAAATTTGAGGAAGACCTTTTCTTTTTTGTGAGAATCTTGTACCTATGTTATCAAAACCTAGATCATTATATGTACTATGTTTTGATTGATTTCACTGTGCAATCTAAGCCTCCATGCTTGTTAATATTTTGACAAACACAAGTGTAAGAAGAGTGGTGTTAGTAGGGTAGGTTGGACATGACCTCAACACCCCATGTGTTAAATGCTACCTAATTACCAATACCTTGAAAGGGGATCAAGACTAATGTAGTTATCCAAATCTAAATGCTATTTCAAGTGAGATTGATTCTAGTATGACTGAGTATGAATGTGTTGTCACATATTTTGAAAATAGTGAAAAACTAATGGAAAAATAAACTTTTAAATCAATATTTATTTTTTTATTTTCACCTTAAAATGTCAAAAGCTTAAAAAAATCAATTTTTTTAATTAATTACTCAAAAAATGATTAACTAAAAATTTATGGATTTTTCCATTTTTTACCTGAAGTGTTTTTAAACCTGTTTGAACCCTCTATGTAAAAATCCACTTGCACTCATAATTTTCAAAAAATATTTCATTTTTTATGAGTTACGTAAGCACACTTTCCTTTTTTCACAGGTTGTGCAAATTACAAAAACATTTTTGGTCTCTGTGTAATTTGAAAAATATTTTTGGACCTCATGCAAATTTCAAAAGTGTTTTTAGTTCCCATGCAAATTATGAATAAGTTTTTGCTTCCCGTGTAATTTGTAAAAAAGTTTTTAAACTTTGTTTAATTTGTAAAAATATTTTAATTTTCTAGTTTTAGTGCAACTCAAAGCCACGATTGTTTTAATTGTGTAATTATAAATTACATTTTAAAAGCCATGTTAATCCAAAATTCCAAATTGCATTTTTCTTGTACAAATTTCCCATTGCAAATTAAAACTTATTTTTAAGCCTACATGCAAACTCATAAATACTTCTCAAAAAACATGCAAATGTAATTATTTTTTGGGGTAGTTTTTTAATTTTTTAAAAATTATCTTTTTAGTTTGCATGTTAAATTTGGTAAATTTTTAAAACATTTTAAAAGTTTATTTTCCATTTGTGTTTTAGCCAAAAACTATCGAGAATAAATTTTCTCAAATTTACTAAAGGGAAGAAGAATTATTTTTTCCATTTTCTCCTTAGCCAAGCAAGGTTGTGCAACTTCTAATAGGCAAATTCAAGCTTCTGCTAGATTGTATAGCTTATTTATGAACAACATGGGTCTAACTTTTTGAATATTTTCTTTTTTTCTCTTCAAATAAATAAAATCATATGGATACATATATTGACCTATTTCAAGATTATTTAAAAAATAATTATTCTCCTTTAGTGCTCCAACTGTACTAGGTGATTAGCTTCAAATAGATTTTATTTAAAAATAAAATCTTCTTCTAATGCCAACCATATGTCAAGCTGTATGCCTAGGTTAGAGAGGTAAAAAAAATAAAAGTAAAGTGCTATCAAATGAAAATATATATAATTTTTTCCAAGTGGAAAATAAATATATTTTTGAGGTGTAAAATTAGAAGGGAAAATTGATTAAGCAAAATTTGGCATGATATTTGTTATTTGTAAATTCTAAAAATCTTCATTTTGCACATTTTTAGTTTTGAGGAAGATGTTGAAAAGGTTTATGGGGTTCTTTTGGTAAACTTGGGTTTTTTTGAACTAGTAAAAATTTGTAATTAAATTGGCAATAGAAAATTTCCATCTTTGGGATTCATTACATAGTCATGAATTTACTCTAAATTGGTGGTGATTTTATTAAAAAAAATGTAAGATTTTTAATTTTTTTTAAAATTAAAAAATAAAATCACAAGGAACAGGGGAATTGCTTGAAAATTAAAGAAGAAATTATTTTTATAATTTCTTCCATTCATTTTCATCGATTGAAAAAATTGTGAAAATCTACACAGAAGCATTGTAATAGGTGCATTTTCAAGTGAGAATTTTAGTCAGAGATAAAATTGAAATTCATATTAGGAGCATTAAAATTATTCCAAAATAATTTTCACAATTGAATTGTGAGTACAAATTCAATTTGCATTTTCATCATTTTTTGTAGATTAGGTACGTTTCCACAAAAAAATCAAATTTGCCAATTTTCTTGTCAAATTGATGTCTTCATATCATACTTAAAATAGGAGATTCCAAGTAAAGAAAAAAAATCATGAAGTACCAATTCCAAGATGTTATGCTTCCTTCACCATTGGACTCTAACATTAGAAATATCACTGACATCGAGCTAGGCCACATCAACTTAGATGAGTTTTGGGAAAGAATGAATGTTTTACATAAAATAAATTTTGGCCAAAGTATTTATGATAATAGTTTGGCACATGCAATAACATTCTTGATGTCATTGTAGACTCCTAATTTATTTTTTATTGTATCTAATAATTATAACTCAGAGACACGAGAGGTAAGAGATCCCTAAGGAGAGTTGGTAGTGAATTTTGATCCTAAGCAAATTGACAACATTTTTTGCCTTCTAGATCATGAAGCCTTTATGAACCTAACTTCTGAGTCTTCCTAAAGTTTTTAGGATGAAAATATTTTATCATGTTCTAAACAAGTAAATAAAACTTGATTGACTAAGCCGAAGCATTATTCCACTTGACTTTAAAAAAATATCACAAGATCATGTTTCAAAGATGAGATAAGTGATATGATCACTTTATTGTATAGGGTAGTGGGAAATTAAATGGGAAAGAAGTTTTAGAACTAGATATATAAATTCATCTAGATCATAATTCAAAATAAGAAATATATAAATTAAGGTGAATTGATCAGCAATTCCATTCACAAGTAACTCATGAAAGTAAAGAACATGCCAAATTTATACATGACATCATACCTTGTTTATGTTGTAACAAGTCAAAGGTATTTTGATTAATTACATACAGTGGGTGATTTTGGGAAAGTAATGTGTATGACTTCTATCCCTAGCTAACATTTAAGGATAGTGCTTAGTATTTTAAAAGAGCTAATGACTGCTTTGTTCATTTTGTCATCCAAGTATTTGAAAAAGAACTCTTCAACATAAGAATATCAGTTGTGGCCACTATAAAAATAAAAAAGTGGGGATATTGGTTTATATAATTGTCAACATTTAGTTATTTTAGAATTAGTGGTTGTGAAATATCTCATTACATGCTCCCATGATATGTTAGCGATAAATCAGTGTTAATGGAATTGGTGAGATAACTTGTTTAAACACACAAGTTACTGACAAGAAGATATTAAAAAAGGATCAATTTCCCAATCTCTATTTGTAGATATGCTTACCCTTCATTATTTAAGGATAAGATATTTGAGTTATATATATCTCACTATAACCTTAGTACATTTTAAAGTGGGCCTTCATTTGAAAATAGGGGCTTAATTGAACATAATATTGGATCTCCATTTAATCATGTTCTACATTTTGAAGACTATCAAATGGATTGTGATGATAAGAAAGAAGTGAGAATCAGAGACTATTCATGGTTTAATATAATAAAAATATACAAGTTTGGCATAATTAAAGTGTCAAAATAGCTGGTAGATGATGAGGTCACATTGGATCCCATCTTTGAAAGAAAGGGCATCATAATAAAGTCATTACCTGTAGTACATTGGGATAACAAGGAATCTAATTCTCTCAAAATTAAGACAAAGGACATACTTTAAAGATATCTCAGGTGGTTGAAAGGTAAGGGAATTGATGTTATGAATGTTTATTTCCCTACACCTCCTAGGGAAGATGAATTTGGAAGCTTCTTTAAGAAACATAATGAGCCAAAATAAATGGATGAGGTAAGCCCTAGTGGATAACCTCCCATGATAAAAGAGGCATGTGAATCTAAAGCTACTCAACAATATATTCAACCATGAAAGACAATCAAGCTAAAAATAAAATGGTTTGGTGAGAATTTTTATTCTTTTCCTAAAATTTTAGTTCCTTACAAAGTTCTAGTTGATAGTTTTTCATTCACTCAAGAACTGGTAGAGAACACAACTCAACAATTCTTAGATTTAGATGATACAATGTTCCCTATGTCATATGATTTCCATTTTCTAGAGATTACTCCTATCTCTTCATCTTCTCCCTCAAATCTTGAGTTACACATTACTCCTTCCCTAAGAATACCTATTGAAATAATCAATACACAAGAGTAAATTGAAACATCTTTTCAAGGTGTCCTAATGGAAAAACACCTTCTTTAACTATAGCCAAGATTTATCCACATATTTCAAATTTTATCCCAATGCCTTCTTCAATCATCACAACTTCAAATTGGTTCTCTAAAATAGTAAAAAGAATGAGAAAAATTGTTGAACTTGAAGAGATAGATTTTAAAACCTTGATAACTTATTTCTTAAAAAGACCAAAGAAAGTAAAGATAGTTTCACTAATGGTGATAGATGAAAAGGGAGAAAAGTATGAAAAAGTGGACATTTTATAAGTTGAAATGAATAAGTTATAAATTAGGGTTGAAGACTACCATGTGTCTAGAGTTCATTTGGTAAAATCAACTAGAGAAGGGATGAAAGGAGATGTTTAGTTGGCAATCTGAAAAAATGGATAAAGATAAGGCAATGAAGATGAATTAAAATATAAAGTGGAAAAATTTAACTCAATAATACATAGATTGATTGGGCCAAATCAACCGGATATCACTTCATCAAGTTTTCATGTTGAGACACTAGAAAAAGTGAGAGAAGTAGGCTAAATGGGTAATATAATGAAAGACTAGATTGAAAAATTTGTAGATCAAGGGGTTTCAATAATTCTCATCATAAAAATGATATTATTTAACATTAAATCACAATATGAACAACTAGTAACAAAGGTAAATTGATACACTTAGGAGAAACAAAATTGGGAGGAACTCATGCCTGGGTTGGTCAAATTCTCAAAATTTCCTTCTATTAATCTTATTGAAAAAGGGGTAATCAATGAAAATGAAATTGTCTATCATATTAAATTTATTTGGCCCACCAAAATTAAAATCTAATCCCTCCAAGAATGTGTTCAAAAATTTAGTAATGCAAGGTTAATTGGAAGTGACACAATGATGGAGATTAACACTGAAGTCAAAAAGTTAGATTGTCATTTTTTCAATGACAAGGATCAAGATGTAAATCCAATTTCAATTAAGACCATAATTGAAGAATTCAAAGAAAAAATCTAGAACATTGACACTACATCTACATTTGGTTATGAAAAATGTTGTCAGCTATCCCAATACCAAGTGAATGTAGATAATTTGAATATGAAAATAAATAGTCTTTGAGGAAAGCATCAAGAAATGAAAGAGTTAGATTACTCAACAGACATTTCCTATAGGTACATGGATGGACTAGATGAAGACTCAACAAGGGTAATTATCCAAAAAAATTATGATTTATTGAAAGAGAAAGAATTTTTAGTATGGTAACAAGAAGAATGAACATTTACTTTCAGTGTTTATGTATCCTCTAATCTTGTTTCTTTGTACCTAACTTATGATATTACACTCTTTTCCCACCATAAATGTGCATTGTATTTTTTAAATTTTTCCAACATGTTTTTTCAAGTTGTGTAAGTTGATGATGTTCTTTTGTAAGTAGTGCAAAAACCCCTAATTATTTTCTCAAGCAGTGTTAATGGCTTAAAGAGTTTTTACACCTTTTCAAAATATTAATTTCTCATTGGTGTTTTAGCACTTTTACAAAAAGGAAAAATAGGTTTTTTTGCACCATAACCAATAATTTTATCCTATAAATACAAGTTAGGGATTCATAATAGGGGTTTGAAATAGATATATTTTTTGACAAAACATTGTAAAAGGAGATTAGTCTTTCTACTCTTCAAAATAAATGCAAAAAGGTGTTTTTAAACTTTGTGTTGGTTATATATTTTGAATTATGTATTTTTATTAATTCATTGTATCTGATTTTCATTACCATTATTATAAATTTCAAACTATTGATAATAGGAGATTAGATTACAAAGTTTCTATTTTGAGTTGTAATTTAAATTTTCAACACACATGAAAATCTCAGTAGGATTAGAGGTAATCTCTTAGTTGTTTATATTATAAAATATAAAAGGTTATTAGTTTATGTTATCAGAGTCAAATAGTAGTTTGGTGCCTATTTCATATCCTTAATGATATGATTATGTCTTTTTAACCCATTAAATGAGAGACATTTTACTCTTTTTAAAGTCAAAATTTTCTCTCCACACTTTCATCTAGTCTCAAGTTTCTAACTTGATGATTTTGTTGCTCAAATAACTCCTCTCTCTCTCTCTCTCTCTCTCTCTCTCTCTCTCTCTCTCTCTCTCTCTCTCTCTCTCTCTCTCTCTCTCTCTCTCTCTCTCTCTCTCTCTCTCTCTCTCTCTCTCTCTCTCTCTCTCTCTACATATTTATTTATCAAATCTCTTTTTTTACTTTCAGGTTAAAATTACTACCCATGATTTACATTTCATTGTTTGTAACTTATTATTGATTTCCTATTTTGGCTTTCAATAAAGGTAGCTCTATTTGATAATATGAGAGGGATTTTATTCCCCATGTTGTTAGCATGAAGTTACCAATTTGCCCTCTTGACAAATTTTCACACCAACAGTTTTTGTTTCCCACCATGGGGCATATTTTTGAAACTTTTGTGCCACCTATTTTATACTAGTCCACATTACTCTACCATCATCTCAAGGACTAATCCAATAGTGTGAGTTAGACTTGGAACAATCTACTTATTTATATATTGTATTAAACCATAGACAAATATTTTGGGATTTAAAAAATATATATATAAGTTAGTTTCAATTCATCATAGATATCTTGAATCAAGAGTTAGAATTGATCAAAGAGAAAAAATATATTGTGAATGAAGAAAATCTCATAGAATTCATCTAGTATCCCAAACTTATTAGAATCACATATGATCATTTATGGCATTTATAATATGAATCATCAACCTGGTTTGAATAGGGATGAAGCTTTAGAAGGAAATTTAGTTTCAGGATTTTGATTATTTACTTTTGACAATAAAACAAGTAACACTCAATTCAATATCATTAGGGCATAATTAGATATAGAATAAACATTTACTACTATTTCTTAGAGAAAATTTGAGATTGTTTCAAGAATAAAAGCAAAGAGATAGACATGAAGAGAAATTCATATAGCTAATCAAACACTTTTTGTAACTAGGGTTTCTTCTCATGACAATTCAAGCTCCTCAAGCTCCAATTATTCAACCTAACCTTGATTAGATAATGCAAACTCAAGAATATATTCTATCATATTTGAAAACTTTCACTTGGGATAATAAAACAAGTTCAACACATTTTCATAGAGTAGTTAGAATCTTGGAATAAGAATAAGATCGAGTACTTTTATTAGAGAAGGTAGAATAATTAGCTACATGTATAATACAACAAATAAGGCCAACTCAAAGTGATGTTAAACTCCAACCTATGCCTCAATGCCAATAACTTTCTTCCAAATTGACAAAAAAGAGATTCACTAGAGATAGTAAGTTAAAAGGTGAAGTTAACCCTTTTTTACCAGTTATAAGAACATTCTAGCTTCATGTTGAGTCTTGAACATCAAAAAAAGGTTAAAAAAACAACTAGCCTTCACTTTACCTCTAAGAAGAACAAACAACCTAAAAGAACTTTAACAAGTTGAGTTGTTCTCATATCAAGAACTTTTATTTCCCTATAAGTAGTTTTTCAAACTATGGAAATACTAGGGGGAAATGTGATTAGTCCATTGGCCCTTGGACAATTACATGACCTTCCAAAAGGGTCAATAATAACTTTCCAAGATTTCATGGAGATGGAAAATAACACCTAAATGAACACCTTGCAAAATTTAATATTGCATGTGGTATTTTAGGTGTTGAGAATGAAGACGTTTCCATCAAGTTATTTATTGAAATATTGCATGATAGGATTGCAGATTAATTTTACCATTTCACTCCAAGATCTATTACTAATTGGAGTACCATGAAAACTAAATTTGAGAATATATTTAAGCCAATTAAAGATGCCCATGCTTTGCTTTCTCAACTTACACAAATGAAAAAAGAAGTTTATGAACCATGAGAGAATTTATCACCAAATTCAATAGGTTGTTAAATAATATACCAACTAATGCATGACCTACATATGAAAATAAAAATGTTTCTTTATCAACTATCAATTAGCTAAAGTAAGTTATCAATTGAGAAGAGCTAGAGTAACAGATTTGGAAGCATCCCAAGAATTTGTTATCAATGTTGAAGATGACATGATAATGTTTGGGAAACTCAAGAAATAAAATTAAAAAATTAAAGTTCAAATTTCAAGACAATGTTAAATGTAAAAACTCTTTCAAAAAATGGATAATGATATAATATCCCTTAAAAAGTAAATAACTCATAAGGCCATTATAGATCTGAGCCAAGATATTCTAATTAGGAACTATGTTCCTTTTCAAAGAGATCTTCCTAGACTGCAAGCTCCTCAACTAAAACTAGCACTTGAGGCTCTTCCTTAATAAAATACTAATGTACCAGTGAATGTAGTCTTGAAAACTAAGGAAATATTTGGATATGAAGAAGTTGGATAAGAAAATGAATCAAAAATCTAGAACTTTAAGAATGTGAGATTGAAGAACCTCATGGTGACTTTATAAACATGTTCCTAGAATATAATTTAGATGAAGATGAATATGAAGTTAATTTTAGGGATATGAATAGTTAATCCTTCATATTTTTCACTGGAACATATAATTAGAAAAAGTAGTCTAGTGATTCACAAGAGGAAACAATAAAGTTTATCCTTCCATGAGGAACTACCCCACTAGTGTAAATAAAAGGGAAACAACCATTGATAGGTAGTTCATCTAATGCTAATGTTTCTTAACCTTTTGAGATCCCTTCTATAAATTTATTAACTTTTGACATAATTGATCATGTCAACAAAACTAAGATCTAGATGTCACAAGTTGAATACTTGAGAGCATATTCATAGCAGTTGGATAGGTTAGTTGATTTCATCAAAGGAAAAAATCCAAATAATAAAAAGGCAAATTTAAAAGGAATATTAACTTATCTTGTTGCTTCTAATCAACTCAAATCTATTACCACAGTCACTTTAAAATCTAATAATTTTGACCCTTTCTACATTTCCATTTTCCTCAAGGGATACAAAGTTAGTAATTGCATTCTTTACAAAGGTGCCCTAGATAATGTTATACCTACTAAAGTTGCTCATGCTCTTCACCTAACCTGCACTAAGACCTTGGGCATTGTTATTCCATGGAGGAGAAACAAGTTCTCTCATTGGTAATATTAAGGATTCATAAGTGGCTTTGGCATATTTTCCCCAAAAGCAAATCAAAATCATTATTTTTGTCATAGATATTCTAGTAGCTTACAATATTCTTTTGGGTAGAAATTTTTGCAAAGAATTAGGAGGCAAAATCCAACTGGATTTATCATATGCCATGATTTTGGTAAAAGGATTCAAATAGTGTCTAGATCCTAAATTGAAAATGAAATAAATAGTTCAAAAAATTGATTATCCAAGATTTGATATTTTGCATGAAGATACTGGAATTGGTAATTATCTTATAATGATAGAGAAAGATGTAGAGTTACTATAGATCATGTAATCAGATTTGAATGATTTTTGGATGATGGAGTTTAATAGTAATTTTTCATCAATGGGTTCAAGAATGGGAATAATCTTGATATATCCATTTAAGGAATTTTTCCTTTTCTTATATGTTGTAGTTTGATTGTACCAATAGTACAATTAAATACAAAATAATTTTACAAGGTTCACATGTAGCAATAGAAATGGGAATCAAGAATTTGAAAGTTTTGGGTGTTGTTGAACTTGTTATGAAGCAAGTGAAAGTTCAATACTAGGTGAAAAATGATTATCTAAGACACTATAGGAATAAAGTCTAAGATAACATTGAAATTTTTAATGCTTTCTCTATCAATACAATTCCTAAAGAACATAACTTGAAAGCTGATGCTTTGGTAGTATCAGCCTCTTTGATGATTCCCCATGTAGATATAATATATAAAATTACATGATTAATCTAATATACAAACCAAGTGTCCCAAATTATTCATATAATTTTTAAGTTTTCGATGACATTAAAAAAATAATCTCTTTCCTTGAGAAAGTAGACATTTTCAGAATTTTGTACTTTGAAGGTAGTAACTCCTCATATAAAGAATCTTTAGTTCATACATAAAAAGAGGGAATCAAAAAATAACATGATGAAGGTGTCATCAAGTTGAAAGGAAACAAAATTTATAAAGGCCTGGTCTCTTTAGAAGAATTATGTGATAAACACGATAGATTTGTAAAAAGTAAAATGCAAAGAGGAAGTCTTGATTCTACCAACTATGAAAAATTAAACATTGGTTCAGAGGAACATCCTAGGCTTTTCAATATTGTAAAATTTTTCTCACATGAATAAAAATTTAAGTTTGTTAGCCTTTTTTTTAAGTATATTGACATACTCACATATTTATACATAGATCTTAAGTGATTGTGTCCCAAAGAGATGCAACATACCATTCCTCTAAATCCTGATGCAAAACCTTTCAGATATAAAATGAGACAATACAATCCTAAAATCATAGGAATAATTCTTGAAAAAGTGAAAAAAATGCTTGATTCTCACATTATTTTACCTATTCATATTTCAACTTGGGTAGCTAACATAATACTAGTTCATAAGAAGAATGGTGAAATTAGAATATGTATTGATTTCATAAATCTAAACCAAGCATCCATTAAAGATAATTATCTACTACCAGTCATGGATCAAGTTCTCTAAGTGATAACAAATGATAAAATACTTTAAATGCTTAATGGTTTCTCAAGATATAATTAGGTTGAGGTTGATAGAAAAAATCAACATAAAACAGCTTTCACAACACCTTAGCACACCTTTGCATACAAATGAATGCCATTCAGATTGAATAATACAAGAGCTACTTTTTAGAGGATAATGGATTTGGAATTTAGAGAATTGAAGAATGAAATCACTATGGTGTATTTCGATGACCTGATAGTTTTCTCAAAAAAGTGAGAATATCACTATGCACATTTAGAGAGAGTCATTAAAAAGTGTCATTTACATGGGATTTCTCTCAACCCTAAAAAATCCATCTTTAGAGTGACTAAAGGTAAACTCTTAGGTCATATTGTTTCAAAATAAGGAATAAGGATTGATCTAAAAAGGTTTCAGGTGATTCAAAAACTTTCCTTACCTACCAATAAACTAGGAGTACATTCCTTCTTTAGAAAAATGAACTTTTTGAGATGATTAGTTCCTAATTTTGTTTAGATCACAACGCATATTACATACATGATGAAAGTAAAACCTTCTTTCAAGTTTAATAATGAAGGTAAAAAAGTGTTTAAAATATAAAGACTATTATCGCTCATGCACTGACATTGGTATGACCTACTTTTAAGAAAGAGTTCATTATTTATTGCTATGCTTCAGAGCATACATTCTCAACAATTTTGATTCATAAAAACAATGAGCATATCGATCCCCAATCACCTTCATGAGTTGTAATCTCAAATATTATGAGTTGAAATATTCTCCTAAAGAAAAATATGCTTATGAAGTCATAAAAGTAGTCAAAAAAATTAGGTATGACATATTACATTCAAATTATATGGTAATGGTACCAAGTACAATAGTCAAATCTATTCTAACTCAATAATAACCTGGTTATAAATTATTAGAATTGGATAACTAGGGTGAAAGAATATGATCTAGAAATAAAACCATTAAAACTAATCTGAGGGAAAGGATTATGTCAACTCATGGAAAAATAAGGGGATATCTAATCAAAATCTTTGATGGTTTTAGGTGAATGGGATGATTAAGAGCTTCCATTGGTATTATTTATCAATTCTATTGATGAATGGTTTTCCAACATTGCTTTCTACCTAATGTATGGACAATGTCCTTCACACTTGGATGTTAAAAAACATAGAATAGTCAAATTATAGGCTAATAAGTATGTCATGTGGGATGACACTCTTTTCAATAAAAGCATTGATGGTTTTTTCTTAAGGTTTTTGGATAAGGAACGATAGATAAAATTATTGCAAGATTTTCATTATCAGTCTTATAGAGGGAACTTTTCTTCCATAGTAATAATATACAAAATTCTTAGAGCTAATTACTATTTTTCAACTATTTACAAAGATTCATATGAATGGGTGAGAAAATGTGAGGCATGTCAATAGTTTTAAGGCAATCCTAGGTTATCAACACTTCCTCTTCAACACATGATAGTTGAAGAAACTTTTCATCAATGGGAACTAGATTTCATAAGGATAGTGAACCTCATTCAAGCATAGGTCATACTCATGTTCTCACATCAATGAATTACTTCACTAAGTGGGTAGAAGTAATTTTTGTAAAATAAATAACTTTAGAAGTCATTTGTAACTTTATCAAAGAAAATATATTGGTATGATATGGAATCAAATCAAAAATTGTTATAGATAATGCCTCCAACTTTTTTTGTTTAGATATGATTGAATTTTGCTATGGATATGTTATTTATCTATGTCATTCATCAAAATATCATCTGTAAGATAATGGTTAGGATAAATCAAGTAACAAAAACCTATTTACAATCATGTTTAAGGTGGTAGATGAGAATCAAAAAAATTGGCACAAAAGAGTATATGATGCTCTTTGGGCATACTATATAACTATAAAAAATTCTATTAGTGTGTCTTCATTCTAATTTTTATATGGAGTAGATGTTGCAATTCCCATAAATCTTGAGTTACCTACCATGAAATTGTCTAGAGAAGTAAAAAATATGAATTTTGAAATCTCATTGGATAAGAGAATCTTCTATCTACAAAAACTAGAAGAAAAAAAATACAAGTGGTTGAAAAGATCACATAACATCAGGCTTGTGTCAAATTTTTCTTTGATAAAAAGGCTAATAAAATATAATTATAAGTAAGAGATTTTTTTCTACTTTGGGATAGTCGTAGAGAGCCAAAATAGAGTCATAATAAGTTTGATTCACTTTATATGGGGCCATTTAAGATCGAGCACTTTTATGGTAACAACACTTTTTACCTGATGTATCGTGATAAAACCCATCTACATAAGTGAATACAATTTTGGATGTGATTTTTTCTTACTCTTTATTTTTATGTGCACGTTATTTCCCAATAAAGGCATTAATGTGTCTATTGTCCCTCCATGTTTTAGTCTTCTTTGACTGCATATTTTTGTTGCCATGATCTCTATCTAGGAACATCATGAATGATTACAAGTTTTGCAAGAGTGATATATGGTATAGGTGTTTCATAAAACTCTTCAAATGAATAAGATGATCTGGCCTAATAGAGCATGTTCATTTCTCATATGATTAAGATAGGTGAACTGATTATCAATTGTTCAAATCAAGGCATGCAAGTTTTTAAATAAATGAGTGATCTAACCCAATAGTGTGTGTTCATTTCTCATACAATTGGATGGGTGAACTAGATGTTAGTTGGTCGGATCCAGATATACAAGTGTAAGAGAAACACTTCTCTCTTTGTATTTTAGTTTGTGTAAACACGTATAACTAAAAATGCCCTTGTATATATATTAACTTTTGGCATATGATAGATTTTTGATAGTTTGAGGACCCATCCCTTTCTTGAAGATAAAAAAATATAAATATTTTACAAATCTATCAAAGTTGTTACTGAAGACTCCATTACCCAATAGATAAAGTGCCAAACTATAAAACTAGAAAATTCAAGTTCTTTCCATTCCTTGTAGTTCAAAATCCCAATCGAGCTATTTGTTGTCATATATTTTGAAAATAGCAAAAAAATAATGAAAATTTTAATTTTCAAACAAATGGTTAAAAAAAATTAATTTTTGCCCAAAAATGTCAAAACCTTGAAAAAATCAAAAAATTTAATTAATTACACAAAAAATTATTAATTAATTACACAAAAAAATATTAATTAAAATTTTACGACTCTCTCCATTTTTATCCCAAAGTTTTTTTAAGCTTATTTGAACCCTCTGTGCAAAAAACTACTTGCACTCCCTGTAATTTGCCAAAATCATTTCATTTTTTATGAGTTGCACAAACACACTTTCTTTTTTTCTCAAATTTAATGAATGGAAGCTGAATTAAATTTTTCATTTTATCCTTAGCCAAGCAAGGCTGTGCAAATTCTAATAGGAAAATTCAAACTTTTACCAGATTATATGGATTATTTATGAACATCATGGGTTAGAATTTTTGAAGATTTTTCTTATTTCTCTTCAAATCAATCAAATCATATGGTTGCATACATTGACCTATTTCAAGAAATTTAAAAAAAGTTTATTCTCCTTCAACACTCCAACCATTCTAGGTGAGCAAATTAAAATAAATTTTATTTAAAAAAAATCTTCTTCCAATGCCAATTATATGATTATCATATGGTAGGACGTGTGCCTAGGTTAGAGAGGTGAAAAAATAAAAAGAGAAGTGCTGGAAAATGAAAAAAAAAAAAAAAAAGTAAAGAAAGTTGAGTAGTGAATAAAAAATTAATGAGAAGGGGTTTGTTTGAAAAAAGTTAAAATTTTTAGTGAAGAAAATTTTCATGCCTCCCTTTCCAATGCCTAAGTGGAAATTTTGAATAAAATATAAAAATATGGATATTTTGCCAAGTAAAGAAAAGATATTTGACCAAGTGAGAAAAAAGAAGAAATTGCTAAGTGGAAGGAAATTTTAATATTTTAAATATATATATATATATATATTTTTGCATGGAAAATGAAAAGAGAAAATTGATTAAGCAAAGTTTGGCATGATATTTGATATTTGTAAATTTTGAGAATCTTCATTTTTCACATTTCCAATTTTGAGGAAGATGTTGAAAAGGTTGATGGGTTTCTTCTGTCAAATTTTGGTTCTTCTCGAATTGGTAAAAATGTAGAATTAAATTGATAGTGGTAAAGTTCCATTTTTGGGGTTTGTTGCATGGTCATGAATTTTCTCTAAATTGATGATGATTTTATAATTTAAAAAATCATAGGGAATAGAGGAATTACTTGGAAATTAAAGAAGAAATTATTTTTATAATTTCTTCCATTCATTTTCATTGGTCAATTTTTTTTGTGAAAACTACACAAAGGAATTGTAACAAGTGCATTTGCAAGTGAGAAATTTGGTCAAAGAGAAAATTAAAATTCATATCAGGAGCATTAAAATTAGGCCAGAATAATTTGTAAAATTGATTTGTGAGTACAAATTTAACTTGCATTTATATCATTTTTAAAAAATAAGGTACTTTTTATAAAAAATTCAAATTTGTTCATTTATTGTCAAATTGATATCTTCATCTCATATTCTAGAAAAATATATTCTAAGTAAAGGAAAATAAATCATGAAGTACCAGTTTCAAGATGTTACACTTCCTTCACCATTAGAATCCAATGTCTAAAATATCACTAACACCGAGCTAGTCCACATCAACTTGGATGAGTTTTGGGAAAGAATGAATGTCATACATAAAATAGATTTTGATGAGAGTATATGTGATAGTGGTTTGGCACATGCAGCAACATTCCTAATGTCATTATAGTCTCTTGAGTTAGTTTTGATTATGGTAAATATTTATAAATCAGGTACGTGGGACGTAAGAGATCCCCAAGGAGAGTTAGTAGTGAGTTTGTATCCTAAGAAACTTGAAGCATTTTTTACCTTCTAGATCAGGAAGCCTTTGTGCACCTAACTCCTGAGTGCTCCTAAATTTTTTAGGATGAAAATGTTATAACATGTTATAAACAAGTCAATAAAACTTGGTTGACTAAGCCAAAACATTCTTCCACTTAGCTTCAAAAAAATCTCACAAGATCAAATTTTAAAGATGAGATAAGTGATATGATCACTTTATTTCATAGGGTAGTGGGAAAATAAATGGCCAATAAATTTTTAGACATAAATGTAGATATTCATCCGTATCATCATTCAAAATAAGCAATATATCAATTAGGGTGAATTTATCAACAATTACATTCACAAGTGGTTCATGGAAGTAAAAGACACATCAAAATTCTACATGACTTCATACCTTGTTTATGCTATAGCAAGTCAAAGGTATTTTGATGGATTGCATATAGTGGGTGATTTTGAGAAAGCAATGGTGTATGACTTATATCCCCAACTAACATTGAAGGAAAGTACCCATCACTTCAAAAGAGTTAATGACTACTTTATTTATTTCATCATCCAACTGTTTGAAAAGGAACTCTTTAACACAAGAATATCAGTTACGACCACTACAAAAATAACAAGGTGGGGAACTTGGCTTTTACAATTCTCAACATTTAATTATTTGAGAATCAGTGGTTGTGAAATATCTCATTACATGATCCCCATGATATGTCAATGATAAATGGGCATTAATGGAATTGGGGAGACAATTTATTGAAACACACAAGTTCCTAACAAGCATATACGAAATAGGGATCAAGTTTCCAATTTATATTGATATCTATACTTGACCTTCATTAGTGAAGGCTAAGATAGTTGAGCTATACATGTTTCACTATAACCTCGAGACATTAGAAAGTAGGCCTTCATTTGACAATAAGGTCTTAATTAAACACAATCTTGGATCTCCATTTTAGTTTGTTCCACATTTTGAAGACTATTGAATGGATTGTGATGATAAGAAGTAGTGAGAATCAGAGATTATTCATAGTTTATCATGAGATAAATAGTCAAGTTTGGCATAATAAAACTACTAAAACAACTAGTAGATGATGAAGTCACATTGGACCACATCTTTGAAAGAGAGGGCATGGTGATAAATTTGTTGCTCATATTACATTGGGACAAAAGGGAATATACTTCTCTCAAAATTAAGACAAAGGTCATACTTGATAGAACTCTTAGATGGTTGAAAGGTAAGGAAGTTCATGTTATGAATGTGTATTTACCTACACCTCTTAGGGAATACAAATTTGGAAGCTTATATAAGTAATAGAATGAGTGAGAAAATATAGATGAGGCTAGACCTAATGGAGAACCTCCCATGATAGAATAGGTGCATGAACTTAAAGCTAATTAACAATATGTTCAACCATGAAAGACTATCAAGTTGAAAATAAAAAGGTTTGGTGAGAATGTTTCTTCTTCTCCTAAAATATTAGTTTCTCAAAATTTACAATTGATAGCTTTATATTTACTCAAAAATTCTTAGCTTTAGATGATACAATGTTCCATATGTCATATACTTTCCAATTGTAAAAGATTACTCCTATCTCTTCATATTCTCCCTCAAATCCTGAGTTGACCATCTTTCCTTCCCCAATAATCCCTCTTGAAATAATCAATACACAATTGAAAATTGAAACATATTTTCAAGGTGTCCTAATGGAGAAAACACCTTCTTCAACTATAGCCAAAATTGATCCACCTATTTCAACTTCTATCCCATTGCCTTCCTCAAGCATGACAACTTCAGATTGGTTATCTATAGTAGTAAAAAGAATGATAAAATTTGTTGAAACTAGAGAGATAGATTTTGAAACCTTGATAGCTTATTTATCAAAAAGGCCAAATAAATTAAAGATAGTTTCACAAATGGTGATAGATGAAAAGGGAGAAAAGTATGCATAGGTGGCCATTCTAGTAGTTGAAAAGGATAAGTCAAAAATCAGGGTTGAATACTGCTATGTGATTAAATTTTGTTTGGTAAAATAAACCAAATAAGGGATGAAAGGATATGTTTAGTTGGAAATTGGCACCATATTTGAAAAATTGGATAAAGACAAGGTGAAAAAAGATGAACTAAAAGAGAAAGTGGAATAATTGAGCTTAATAATACATAGATTGATTAGGACAATTCAACCAGCTATCACTTCATCAAGTCTTAATGCTGAGATAATAGAAAGAGTGAGACAAGTGGGCCAAATGTGTAATGTGGTGTAAGACTAGATTTAAAAATTTGTAGAATAAGGGATCTCAACAATTATTTCTATAGCTATGATATTCTCTAAAATTCAATCACAATATGAATAGCTAGTAACAAAGGTAAATGGATATGTTCCAGAGAAACAAAATTTGGAAGAACTTATGCTATACCTCGGTGGTCAAGTTCTCAAAATTTCCTTCTATTAATCTTATTGAAAAAGGGGTAATCAATAAAGATGAAATTGTCTATCAGATTGAATTTTTTTGGGCCACCAATTTTAAAATTTAGTCCCTTTAAGAATGTGTTCAAAAATTCAATAATGTAAGGTCACTTTGAAGTGAGACAATGATGGAGATCAACACTAAAGTCAAAAAGTTGTATTGTCATTTTTTCAATGATAAGGATCAAAAGGGAAATCTGATTTCAATTGTGACCATAAATGAAGAATTCAAATAATGAATCCAAAACATTGCCACTACATCTGCATTTGGTTATAAATAACTTCATCAGTTGGATAAATACCAAGTGAATGTAGATAATTTGAATATGAAAATCAATGGTCTCTAAGGCAATCATCAAGAAATGAAAGAGTTAGATTACTCAACAAAAATTTCCTAAAAGTACACAAATAGACCAGATGAAGACTTTATCAAGTTAATTCTCTAGAGATTTAATGATTTCTTGAAAGGAAAAAATTTATCAGTACAATAACAAGAAGAATAAAGATTTCATTTTAGTGTTCTTGCATTCTTTTCTCTTATTTCTTTGTACCTAACTTATGATATTACACTCTTTTCCCCTTGTAAATGTGCATTGTAATTTTATAAATTGTCTTTTCATTTTTTTTGGCTTGCATTTTTAAGTTGTGAAAGTTGATGATGTGCTTTTGCAAGCAGTGCACAAACTCCAATTATTTTCTCAAGTGGTGTTAATTACTTAAAGATTTTTTGCACCTTTTCAAAATTATAATTTCTCATTGGTGTTTTAGCACTTTTGTAAAAAGGTAAAATATGTGGTTTTTCACCATAACCACCCATTTTAGCCTATAAATACAAGTTTAAGCTTCATAATAGGGGTTTAAAACAAATAAAAGTTTTGGCAAAGCATTGTAAAAGGAGATTAGTCTTTCTACTCTTCAAAATCAATACAAAAAACATGTTTATAAATTTTGTATTGTTTATATCTTTTGAATTATGTATTTCACTTAATTTATTTTATCACATTTTCATTTCCATTGATATAAATTTCAAACTATTGAAAATAAGAGATTAGATTACAAAGTTTCTATTTCAAGTTGTAATTTACGTTTTCAACACACATGAAAATCTTGGTGGGAATAGAGGCAATCTCTTAGTTATTTCTATTAGAAAATACAAAATGTTATTAGTTTCTTTTATCAGATTCAAATATTATTTTGGTTTATGTTTCATATACTTAAGGATATGATTATGTATTTTTGACCCATTGAATGAGATAGATTTTACTCTTTTGAAAGTCAAAATTTTCTCACAACACTTTTTCTAGTCTCAAGTTTCTAACTTGATGAGTTTGTTACTCAAACAACTTCTTCTTCTTCTTCTTCTTCTTCTTCTTCTTCTTCTTCTTCTTCTTCTTCTTCTTCTTCTTCTTCTTCTCTCTCTCTCTCTCTCTCTCTCTCTCTCTCTCTCTCTCTCTCTCTCTCTCTCTCTCTCTCTCTCTCTCTCTCTCTCTCTCTCTCTCTCTCTCTCTCTCTCTCTCTCTCTCTCTCTCACATATACATATTCCTTTCTCAAATATCCTTTTTTAAATTTCAAGTTAAAATTACTACCCATGATTTACATTCCATTATTTATAAATATTTCTAGCCTTCTTGTTTTGGCTATTAATAAAGGTAGCTCTGCCTGCTAATAAGAGAGGGACTTTATTCCCCATGTTGTTTACAAAAAGTTACCAATTTTTCCTCCTCAAAAAATTTCACACCAACAAAATTATAATTTGAATCCTTTGAGTGAGAATTAAAATAATAAATTTGAGTAAAACTAAATTTTGGGCTACCCTAGATGGATGTATGTAGTATAGGGGTAAATCAGGATCAATAACCTTAATTTTCTCAATTGTTTATGATCTTGTTCATTATAATTTCCATCTAAGGGATAAATTAATTAGATTGGTATTTATATAGTGTTTTTAGGCTTTTCAAGACATGAAATGAGCCTAGACCAACCATAAAAAACTTTAGGGAGTGTAAATAGATCCATTAGTGGAGAAAGAAGTTAAAGGTCAATATTGTTTCCCCCAAATACCACATTGCACTATAGACCAAAGGTGTCACACTATTTTTAAGGTGGTTGGATCATGTGATAAAAGGTATGGGATGAATAGGTGATGGATTAATGTGTATTTTAGCATATCTAGGCATGGGTCAAATGCACATAGGAGATTGAAAATGATCAAAGAGACCCTAAGATAGGTCTAGGGCTAGGCTAAGGATAGGGTGGTATCAAGTGACACTCATTGAATTAAAAGACATTTTAGATGACTTAATACCCCCCCCCCCCCCCAAATTCATATAAATTCACTAAAGATAAATTAATAGGGTAAAGGAAAGAGAAACATACCTAGATTTACCTATGAGGCAAAGCTCATGAACATGGGTCTGAGTTTACAAACCTTGCTCTATTGTGTGTCCTAAAAATGAAACATATATGAATCATTACTTAATAAATATAAAAATCAAAGACAAAACTAAGTAAAGATATATGATAGAGAGGAAAGTAATTAATACACTTCACTAAGTGATCTAAGTAACATTTCAAGCGATAATTCTGGTGACAGTTCTACCCCAATTGGTGGTAGAACTTCCAGGAGCCATAATTTTTGCACCATATCTCCATTTGAATCCCTGTTTGAACCATTGGAAAGATAAGAATTATAAAAACATGATGAGATGAAATGTATATATGCTTGATGGTTTTTGACCCTTGAAATCTTGATGGAAGTGTCCTAAATTTTAATTTTAATAGTGTAGTCTACAAATAGTAAGTTTGTAAAAATAGTAATTTCTCAAATTATGTAATGTTGTAAATCATAGAAGTTAAACCACTTCATCTCCCTCAATATTTGTGACCTTACACATCCTCCTCTTACCTTAAAAGTATGTATAAAATATATGTAACCTAAAAAGGCAACTAGACATCTCTTCTCAGAGATAACATTATTACAATTGTGTTATTCTTGTTTTATAAATTATCTTTCAACCAAATCTCCTATGTTTTGGATCACTAAATACATGAACTAATGTAAAAACCTAGTGACATCATACATGTTCATGTATATGGTGATGAAATGGTGAAAATCTTAGACTAGGTTGATGGCTTACCCAATACCCATGTGTGGGTAGATCAAGAACTCAATTTGGCCTTGACTCCATCATTGCCCACCCC